>VZSF01010828.1:340198-611050 GCA_013398295.1 Chionis minor | reverse complement strand
AGTTAGAGCCCTTGCCAGTGAAGACTGAGGCAAAAAAGTCATTCAGTACCTCAGCCTTATCCATATCCTGGGTGGCCAGGTCTCCCGTTTCCTTCCGGAGAGGGCCCACAGCCCCCCAAGTCCTACCTTTTTCCCTGACATAGCTATAGAATTTTTTCTTATTGTCTTTGATGTCCTTGGCCAATTCAAAGATGAATAATGAGGCTTTTCATTAATAATGAGGCTGGAAGTGCTGAATTCAGACCTCTTCCAAGACAGCACCAAATTTCAGTTGTTCTGAACCCTCTTGCCCTGGCTTGGCCAAATCTAGGCTTCCCATGAGTGAAGACTGCGGCAAGCAAGTAGAGCTGAAGTTTTCTCCTTTGGCCTACTGTCCTTTAACAACCTATGAGAGCGGACACTGTCTAACTCAATTACTTGTGACCTGGGACTGCTTTAATTCAATTCCACAATGGCAGAGAACCAAGTGTTGGAGACCAACGAACCATTATTCCCACTGAAAAAATACCCTTGTACAGAATTATTATTTGAGGAGGGACAGCGCCTGATTTTGTGCTGTGTAGCAAAGAGTCTGGCATGAATTTGGTCTGGATTAATTCAATCAATGATGTTGGCAAACTACAGAAGTTGTTGCCATTTGAGTCTTATGAAGTGAAATGTAAAGGGCAATTAGTTTCATATACAGGATGCAAAATCTGGTTTGTTCTCTTTTAAGGATCCACATGGGTTGTTTCAGGGCAAAGAGGATCTCTTCCTGAGATTGGTGTGTGTGTCTATATATATATATATGATGTATTGATTGTGGAAAAACACTAACAGCTGTAAAAATCAAATGGATTTTAAACACCATATGATCTAGCTGTGGGAGAAATTTTCTACCAAATGTGAATGGAATTACATTAGGAAAAAATAACACTGAACATGTTAACTGTAATAAGCTTTCCATTGATTATTACAACATGTTTCCTTTTAAATAGGAAGTGGCATTGGAGAAGTGAAACAAACCAGTAGGAACACATCTAAGCCATTAAATGTTTTTTCAGCCTGTCAAATTTGTGCAAAATTGTGGATGATCAAAAATCAGGTGGGTTTGCATCATTAAATTTAATTTTACAGTCATACCCATGCAAATTCACCCACTTAACAAATAAAAATAAGTGGAAGGTTTTCTGTCTTTTTAAAAGTGTACTTTCCTAGTTTTCATGTATTTTGGTGAAGCAGTTTGAACTGCTTCTTGATGCCATTTGTTTCAATTTGAAAACTGATGCAGACTTAAATAACAGAGGCTGTTAGTCTTGGAAGTTCCTTCATCTAAGGGGAAAGTGAAAGTCTATGTGATGCATGGCAGGCCTCCCTGGGGGCATACTGTTGTGCACAGGGGTCTTAGTTCTACCGTTCAGCAATCTGAATGGAATCCTAGATCTGTCCATTCAGAAAAGCATTTTAAGCATGTATTAAATTGTCATTGACTTCGTATATGGAACTGGATGTTTTGTCAAGTAGAAGCAGGCTGTTTGAAGTAGAGCTAAGGATTTGATCCTGCATTTATGGAAATCATCGCTAGTTCTCCTCCTGAATTCAGTAGAGCAGAAGCTAGTTCTAAAATATGCTAACTATGGCAAAAGTGCATTTATAATCTTTACCTAAGGAAAGAGAAAAAAAAAAAAAACAGGAAAAAAGAATGTTTTCTGTTTTCTTTCATGCTACTTCTGCAAAGTGCTTCTCCAAGAAGATGTTATCCTTTTTATATGTGAGCTTAAACCAGTGGTTAACCCTCAACACATGAACATTGAAATTCGAGTATTAAGTGCTGATAAATGTGAGTTTCATCATTAGTTGCTTTGCACTTTCTCTTTGTGCATGTTTTGAGAACTCTCTGAATTATCAAATAGCTTGTGGGTGGTCTTAGCCAAAGCACTACTGCGATATGGTAGTTGCAAAAAGAATTAAGTGGAACTTGTTGTAAGTGAAAAGTAAATCAAATATTAGTGACATCCTCTTCAGAGACAATGCATTTAATTTGTGAAATATTTTCACCATTACAATTAAATAATAATAATAATAAACCTCAGAAATCTTAGATTCTTAAGTAACCCAATCCCACTGCATTGGGCAGTGTGAGTTAGTGAGTATGTGGTTTGACCCTCATATGGTACATCACTCATGGCGATGTTTTCTCCCTTTGCGTCCAAGTAAAACCACTACTTCCCACGCAACATGTCATTACCATCACAATAGGATCTGCTTGGTAATAGCATTTGGAAGGGATCCTTCACTTTAAAGCACTGTTTGAAATCAAAGCTCCCTTCCTGTTGCAACTTAGCTTTAAAACAGACTTCTAGTGATCCTGGCAAATACAATGCTCTTTTTCTTCATCCTCCTCAGTTCTGATTCTATTCATTGCCTTTTAGCTACTGTTTGTTTTTGGTTTTTTTAATAGAAAACCAGAAAAGAGGTTTTTGAGATCTTGAAATAATATTAAATTCTAAATTTCAGAGGGGAAGAAAGAAGAATTTTCCAATTGATTTTGTGATTTTGAAACTTGCATAGTATGTCCTTTAATTGGAACCATCCAACAAACTGCAACAATCTCCAACCTTTGTTAAGATTACTAACTCGAAAAAGGATTAAACCATGAAATGCTACTTTTATAAAGTAGCATTATAAAGATTTGACAGAAGTAAGCCAAAAAAAGGAAAATTTCAGACAACACACTAGCTCTACCTATTGCGGTAAACAGTAGCAAATGGTATTCACTTAGCCTTCACTCTTTGCCAACAAATTGGGCAAAGATTCCATTTCTTTCCCTTAATTTTAAATACTGAGTCATTAATTGCTAAGATTTCTTTCCTGTCACATATTCAAAGGCTAATGTTGCAAAAGAAGATAGTTTACTCTCATGTTTTGATTTTTTAGTATACATTGCTGCTGTTTTTTGGCTATTATCTAACCAAACGTATTAGAAGTGCACCCAGCACTATGTTATGTGGGAGGTCCACATAACATAATGGAAATAGTTATCTTTCTTAATTAAAAAGGATAAGTATTTCCTTCCTTTCTCATGTGACAGCTGTTCTCCTAAGAAGGATAAAATCCCCATTGGGCTTTTGGGACAACCTAGCTAGAGGGAATAATTTGTCTATTAGGAGGGAGAGGGCCCATCTGAGGACATGCAAGTTGTGGCATGATTTAAAGCTGTGTCAGCCTGATTCCCAGCTGGAGTGGATGCTGCAGGTCAGGGCCCTCTTCTGAGAATATCCAACCGCTGTGCGTTCACATAAAGCTTCCCCACCAAATTATCTGCTGGAGCAGAGGAGAAAGAGATGGCTTAGGACACTAGAAGCCGCTGTTAATTTTCACAGCTATATATAAAAGCTGCATAATCAGCTTATAAACGGAATGTGAATTGGTCTGGTCACCTGTCACTAGCCTGTCTTTCTCCACTTAGTGGTTACTAAATTTTAATGCTGATTTATTTATTTATTTATTTATTGTTGGAGTCCTTCACAGTGCTACCCACGTTAGTGGGTGCTACAATAGATTAATGAGGGTTAGTGAAAGCACAGACTTCTATACCTAGGTCCATAACTGAAAAAGATGCATACCATGACAAGATGTACCTGCAGACTAAAAAGGATTGGAGCACAAAAGACGTATCGGGTTGTGTTTATAGCTATAGTAAGTACTTGTTGCTACTTCTCTCCTTCGGTAAGTATGTATTCAGGAGCCTGTCTCCATGATTAATTTTTTTTGTGTGTGTGTGTGCGTGTGTTAGGTCTTTCTGGACAGCAGAAGATGTCTGCATTTTACAAAAATAAGGACTGAAGAGAAGGTAACAGCACTGTCTTTAGAACTGTTTTTTGCTATTCCTGCCAGCTATGCCGATTTCTTTCTTTAGTCCTAAGCTGTTGCTTTCTACAGCCACGCAATTTTGAATGGAACTACTGCGTTACTGCATCCTATTTGTCAAACTAGGATTTTCTATAGTTTCTAATAAAGAGGAATGCTATGATTATGATCCAAAAATACTTGAACCTTTCGAGATAATTATTTCCTCTAACAAAGACATGAAAAAGGAGCTTACTTAGGAATTTGTTGTTAGCTATGAGTGTCTTTTCCGTACCAGGAACCTTTCTATAACTACAAGCATGAAGCCTAAGAATAGGAGAGCACTTCCTGAGGTTTCCCTAAGAACATCATATACTATGGGCTGGTGGGCTTCTATGGTACCACATTCATTACCTTGTGGGTCTAGTAGTAGGAGTCCTCTGTCAGACTCTGCTTGAGAGGCAAGGAAAGCTGACTAGGTCTAAACAAACTTCATTTGTATTGATGCTCTTTTTTGGGGTGTTTCTATTAAGTCAATTATGTTTTAATTGTCATAAAAAGAGTTATGCTTTTCTGGCAAAACTTGTGGGCAGCCCACCTGTACATAATGGACCGGGATCAGTCAAGCTATTCATTATGGCCTACAGCCTAAAACGAAAGATCCTTTGGCAAAGAAAAAGGTAGTTGAGAGAGATTTCTGGAAGAAAGAGAAAGGCTGTGTTTAGGAAATCTCTGTTGTTGCCAGGTCAGTGTACAGAAGCCGTATGTCATTATATCCTCTCAGAAAGCGCTGACAACACTGTGGGTGGGTAAGTGTAAACTTGAAGCCTGCAAACTCATGGACTGAGAGGGCCAAGAAGCACAGTAAGTGGGAGAAGCAGGCGGCAACAAGGTGGAGCAATTAATGAATCCAAGTAGTAGGAATGACCAGGGGCCAGCACTGTTACTGGCAGCAGGTTAATGGTCAGCCTGGCTAGTGGGTGCTGCTAGAGAGTGCGCTTAAGAAAGTGACTCTTGGGACTGCCCGAGAGAAAGCACAGTGTAAACCCATAGCAGTGGAGGTCTTGGCTCTCAGTGGAGCTGGTCTAAGGGATTACCCCTAACGAGCTTCAGGAGCAAAGGACTCTCTCCATAAAGCTGTGAGAGGGAACCTGGGAAAAGAGGATGTGCTGTTAGGGGCATCAGATGAATCTGCCCATTCATTGCAGTCTCGGATATGAAATGGTGAGTGCTGCAGCTGGACAGGGAGCTATTTCAGCAGTTTTATTACAGACGCTATTGCTGGCATGTTCTGGGGAAAAGATAGTATTGCCTTTGGGATTGTTTAGGTTTCCCTAATTCCATTTCCAAAATGTTTTTCTCCTCTTCCAGTACACTTCTCTTTATTTAAACCCATTTGTTTGACTTACTGCTTATAAGTGGGGAAGTATGGCTCATTGAGTACCTTAGCAATGTAATTTGATTGCCAGACTGCTGGATAATGGCTTGAGTATTTTATTTTGAACCTTTCAAAACTCTGTTGCTATTGCCACAGCCCTGCTGCTTGCTAATCAGCGTCTGGCAGAAACGTTAAGTTTGTGAAAAGACAGGTCAACAGTGAAGGGTGAGTTGGGTAGTTTGCGTTTCTTGCCGTTTTTCATGAAAGTTGCCTTGCATGGACAGATTGGCAAGGAAAAATTAACTGACCCGAAAAGGGGGTGAGCAGGGAGGTGATAGCCTGCTGATGGTGCTAAGTTAATTGGGGTATTCAGGGCAAGGCTGACTGAAGAATTGCAGAAGGCAAAAGTCTGAGAAGACTGAATGACTGGTCAATAAAATGGCATATTAAATTCAGTGTGGACAGAGATAAAGTGATACACTGAGCAGAGAAAAAAGTAATCCTATCATTACCTCAACTTAAGGACACTGTTAGAGGAAGGACACTGGGCTAGTCAGACCTTTGGTCTAACCTGATAAATCTTCTCTTGAAAATCTTTTTTTTTTTTTTTTTCCTTTTCCTGGCAATAGTAGTTCTCCAAAGGCTGTCCTTTGCAGTCTGTAAGCCATGGGAATTCACAGCAACTTAAAAAAAGAAAAAAAGTGTATGCTCCTAGGTCCATAAAGGATCTTCCAGGCTTCAGTACAACTTCACAGACAAACTCATGCAAATCAGTCTCCTTGCAGAACCTATTCTTGGTCTCTTCTGTGTGAGCATCTTTGTGGGAGAGAAAAAGTGGGGCCAGGGGTGGCTTCTCCATGTCACGTGTCTCAGCATCTGTCTCCAGGATTTTGTACATTATTCTTTCTCCTCCATTCAGAGGAGAGGAGAGAAAGATTAGTGTATAAACCACAGCAAAACCCTGTGGGATACAGGCTACCTGGTTGTCTTTAGGTCTTTGTTTGAAAGCAAGAGTATTTGTGTACAGTTGAGTCATCTCTATATGAACAGGCAGAGCAAAAGCCAAAAGTCAGTTCAAAAGCCACATAGTCCTCTTGGTTTAGGAGGTTTATAAGCTGAGAGACAGAGTACATTAGCTAACCCAGAGAGTACCATTCACACTGGCTTCTCCGGCCTGCTCAAAGAGGAGTTTGTAGAGTCCGTGCTTCTCTGTGCTTATATTTTAGGACTCTCAGTTTAGTCTGTGTTGGAAAATTTGGGCTAGACTCTGCACTCTTAAAAAGAGCACTCCAAACATTTTAAATGTCCAATCTTGAGTGCCATTTCCTCTCCCTAGGGAATGTCGTTTTCCTAGATACACAGCTTAGCATGAGCATCAGTGTGGCAGACCACTAAGGTTAAGATCATATATTTTATCTTTAAAAAATACTTTATAGCATTCTTAACAGCAGAAATTAATTCTACAGGATACAATGCCTTATGATTTATCACAGTCAGGAAGTGCTACACAACTTAATATATGACACAGTTTTCCAACCACTTTGGTGTAGTTGGCTCCAATGCCTAATAGCTCTTACTGGGATATGGTAATTTGCTTCACAGTTCTCTTAAATAGTTACGATTTATGTTTTTTTTTTAAGTTCACCTGCTGTTTCTTTTTGGAGGGTAGTGATGGGAATTTCAGTATGTAGTGAACCAAAAATAATTTAGCATTTAATCTAAAGTAGTAACTGTCCTTTGTAATGTAATTTTTCATTGATGCCTTCATAATAGCTACAATAGATAACCAATTTGTATCTGATGTACACAAACGGAAAAAGTGGATGTCAAGTGGAAATGTGTTTCTAATTGCAATGAAAGTTTGAATTGGCTTCAAGTTCTAATATTTATGCAATATAAGTTATTGGAGAGTCTAAGGCATGGCCAGTAGCTGAACGTTCTATTTTTGGATGGAAAATTAGCTATAGCACACAGTGAGTTGCATCTTTTTGGTGTGCATGCACACATACACACAGAACCACTGGGATAAAGTAGACTCTGAACCTAGAAAGTTAGTCTACATACGGTTAAAGAGATGTTGCATTAATAGGTGCTTGAGAAGTTCTCACTTCTCATGGCTCATTTCTGACTCTTCCGGGAAGTGTTCTGCCTCCTCAAGTCGCACTGATATATGTGTTTGTGGGAGTAGCCTGCATCTGGATCACTGAAAGTTTTCAGGGTAAAAGCCATTAACCCCTATTTCGTGAGCTTTGGATGTGGGACAGGATAAGACACAAACACATTAAATTACTTGAGTCTGATCAAAGAAACAATAAGATTTGCTCCTAGGTTTTTAATTGATGGATTTGAAGAATAATTAGGTTTTTTTAAAGTTATAATTAATTAACATCTACTAAATCCGTTTAGTCTCAAAAAGAAATATATCCAGATAGCTAAAAAAGCTTTGGTGTACTTGAATGAATACTGGTATGTATGCCATCCTACATAGACCCGTTCTGAATCACTGTTTTGAGAGTATCAGTGTTTGCTGACCGTCAGTGGACAAGCTGGGAAGAGATCTAGTTTTCTGTAAGACTCTGCTGGATACATTACCATGTGTACGTAACTGCCCAGCTGTGCAGAGCTTGCTATGCGCCACTCAGTTCAACCTCTCTAGCACTTGTTATGAGTGGTGGCAATATACCGCTCTGTCTGCCAGGTTTGGCTAAACCCTTTGCATTTGAAGGGAACAGAGTTATCAATTCATTGATATGCTGAAAGTTTATTAGGAATTATCTGCTAAGCTCAGATAATACTGAAATAGCCGTTTTCTCTTTCTTGCATATAACCACAAATAAGAATTTTTAACCCTTAATGGTAATTTACTAGCTATAGGAATGGTAGAGGCAAAGCAAACTTTTTGTTGTTGCTGTTTCCAACTAAGGAATGTAGGCAATACAGAGTGTAAAAAAATAAACAAAACCCCTAAAGTATTGTAATGAATGTTGTTATACTCTCATGTGTGTGTTTGGTGATATTAACATCATTTAAAATATACATTTATTTGAGTAAGCTGTTTGAAAGAGGGAAGCATTGAAAAAGTAATTTTAGGACTGACTATTTGTATTTGAATGCATTTCCCGTTAAAATTTGGGGTTTTTTTACCTCTGCCACTCTTAAAGTGGGTAACTTTGTGCACATCAGTGTATCACTTGGAGCCTAAGATCTCAATTTTAACAATGAAGATAACTTTGTCTTATTACCAGCTTTGTTCTATTTTCTTTGGATTTTTTTTTAATGTTTTGTTTTTACTAGCCTCTTATGGGACATAATCTTTTCTTGCAGTGTGAATATGTAGAACTTGCACAGAGATTCTAATGAAGATTGACACCTCTAGGTGTTAATGCAATATGAAAAATAAACACTAATTATTTGGATCTTTCTCATCCCCTTTCTACTTCAGTGGCTCTTTTCTCTAACGGGCTTGTTTGCAATTTAAAGGGCTAAATAATGTAACAGAGTTTTGCCTAGCAGAGAAAACTCTGCTAGGTTTCATGCTGTGTTGTTACAGGACCTGGTCAAGAGAAAGTACAAGAAAGCAGGAGTTATTTGTACTTAAATATAAGATTTTTCAGGATGCTATTCAGGCCCCTTCGGATTTAGTGAGAATTCAATGGCAACATGGGCTCTGTTTTAATGAAGTTAGGATTTCATTCTTCTTTCTGGACTTACGGAAATGTTACTGGATTCCAGAGAAGAGCTTTACTGTTGTTAAATGTTTCAGCAGTGTTTCTCTCAATCCAGCAGCACTCAAAGCCATAATTTTTCAGTTTGATAGGAGGCTGAGTAAATGCTCAGAAAAGAATCAAAATTTGACCTTTCAGTTCAGCTGTAACAAGGAAAGCCATTTACAAAATCATTCAGGAAGGAGGGGGGAAAAGACTCCACCACTCAAATGTATCATAGTTGTATTTTTTCTTAATTTATAACAGGCCACAATAATTTTACATTTAAATTTTTTTTTCAAGTACATTTAGTGAGAACATGTGCAGTTTTGGCTGCATGTTGAGAGATAATTTACTGAGATGAATTATTGTTGTGTTTTGTAGTGAGATCACTGCTCATAAGCTAGGGGATTAATATGTATTATCTAGCCAAAATCAAGCTTTTATGTATGGTATTTCCTTGTTTGAAGGGGGGGTGGGGGGAAGGAACCCCTGCCTCTGTAGCATTTCCAGAGTTGTTTGCTTTTCATGTTAGAGCAGGCAGCAGGAAGACCTACAAGAACTATCAACCACATTTAGCCAAAAGCTATGAAGTTCCTCCTGTGTTTTTCACAACTGTGTTAAAAACCAGTTATTAAATAGAGCTCCAGAGAAAATGATGATCATCTGAACAGATCTTGTATTCTCTTTTCAACTTGGAGAGTAACCCAAGGAATCTCCTGTCTCCATACTCAACTTGCCACTTAATATTGCCAAGGCATGAACCTTTGTAGGATGTAGAAAGAGGCCAACACGTCCTTTGGGCTAAGACAAGGTGTATCATTATCAGAATATCTAAGATAGCCTTGTTCTAGGGTTATATCCTATATATACATATGTATATATATTCATAGGTACACATAAATAAAAGGTAAATCCTCAGAAGTTCACATTGTCATGGATACCTTTGCTATCTGTTTATTGTTTTAATAAGGTAAACAGTTGATATGAAGTATTCAAAAGGATAATTTTCTATCACAAAGTGGTGAGGAAGGGGGGGTGTGGGTTGTGGAACTTTGTTCCTAAGAGCAAGTAACAGCTAAATTCAGATCTGGACTCGGCTTCTAGCTTAGAGAAAGAGAGGAGAGAAGCAAGGATGTTTTCACGTGTGTCAGACTTTTCAGCTAAGGTCTCCTACACTTGCTTTATGCAAGTACTAAATAACTCTGTATTTTATAAATTAAGTAGGTGGACATGATGATAAGAAATTATAAACTGGCAGTTGGCAGGTGTACCTTATAAAGATGACAGAGAAGTACAGTCTTCGCCTGAATTTCACAACTCAAGCACGTAGGTGTGCACATGGACAAAATTAGTCATTAAGAAGAAAAGTAGTAAGAGAATATAATATTACAAAATATGTTGACTGTTTAACTTGCTTCCCATGTTTTTTATTCTCTGCAAAGCAAAATTGTGCCCACCCTTTGAGAAGTTTATGGTCAGTGAGTGACAGCAACAAAGCAAGGGGGACAAGGGCAAAGGTGCAGTTATGATTTTTCAGTACTTAATCAATTATGTAATACTTGATGGGATAATTTGTGGTGACAAAAATACAAGTAACACTTTAGCTTTCAGGCAGCTGGAAGACAGTGTGAGGTGATGCCCTTCTTGCAGAGCAACTACCATGGAAAAAAAGTTAGAAATGCAAGAGAAATATAAATGTGCATGCAAACAGTTTTGCCTGCTCTCTTGCTTTTCATGCCCTAAAAGAGAAAGAAAGAAGAAAGGGGGATGGGGGAATGGTGTGCGTTACATGGGAATATTCAGCCTTGAAAGTGGTCGCTTGTAGAGGCTTCTAGACTGAAAAAAAAAATATAAAAATTGGTACCTTTGAATATAAGATGTAGTGAAAATGTGGTGTTTCAGTTGTTTTTTTCTTCCTGAACAATTACAGAGCACAGCAAGAAAAAGTAAGCCTTCTTCTAGTTACTAGTAGGACCTTTTTTTTAATTTTTACCTTGTATTTGGTGCAGTACTGATTTGTTTTCAGTTTTTTGGCCAAACTAGAGAAGTGTTTTGATTCAAATTAATTTGGGTGGATTTTTTTTTCCAAACTGGGGAGGGGAGAGGGTAGGGAAAGAAGCAAAATGTTTTGTTTTCTCAAGCCTTTAAAATCTTTTCAATTGAACACTGGCAATTTTCTAAACAAAGATGTAACTTTAAAATGAAAACAGATGAGTTCATTTTAAAAAAACTTAAGCTTTCTGAAATGAAAAAAATCCACAATAATAAATTTAATCCAATCACAATAAAACTTGTCTAGTAATAAAACTCCTTTTTTTAGCAAAACATATAATAAAGCCCTCAAAAACTTCTCTACTTCTGTTTGGTTTTAGTTTCAACTCCTGGCTGACACCACCTCTTTTTTGCTAATCTCACTGCTGTTAAAAAGTTTCCTTGTCCTTTCATTTTCCCCCTTCCACCTTTCTTTCCTCTGTGAGCTCTTTTTCCCGTGCTGCTTCTTGTAAACGCAAGTTCTCAAAGAATAATCAAGGAAGGTGTTAAAGCGACCACAGAAAGTCTGTCAACGCTGAAGAGCAGCACAACAGATACGGCTCTGTGTTAGGTTCCTCCTTCAGCTGGACCCGTCCACGAGCTACAGTGAGAAGAATATGGTGACTCAGAAAGGACTCCTGGAAGGTCACTTGCAGGGTAAACCAAAGGAGCAAGTTAGTGAGCAAGTAATATCTTTCTTGAAATGGCCTCAATCACATTGTTTCCTTCCTGTTCAGCAGAGTACTGGTGTCTTTGTCTTCTGTACAATATCACATTGTCCTTTCCCACCATATCAAGTTTACACCCTGCCAGGCAGCACAGAGCTGTCATGCATCCTCTTCCTTCATAAGCTGAAGAGGGTGGAGGTACATATTTCTGGTTTCTGTTTGGGAAGATTTCCACGCTACTGTACGTAAGTGTTACTTTGAGAAAATCCAAATCTAACTGGTTCTAAGAGATGACCCCTCATAATAGTCTGTTTTCTCCATGTTTTCTCTTGAGCTGCGCTACTCTGGACCTCAGGACTTTGCTGGGCTGCATTCTTAATGCTGGTTAAGCCCGAGTCTAGCAAAGGGTTCCCATGATATTCTCTGTGTCAGACTTGATGTGTGCAAGAAGGCCACGTGAAAATAGCTGGAGTTCAGGTATGATGTGAAGAAGAGCTTCAGTGCAGAGCCAAAGCAACAGAATTCAATGGAAGATTACCACACATTGCTTCCCCACCCCACCCCCCTACCCCTCTTTCTTTTGCTATTTTTTCGCCCCTCCCCTCTCCTTGGTACAATAGCCTAATTCAGATGCTGGAAACATGGCAGTAGAGAGTTCATAAACTACAGGAATTACATTTCCTTATTTCCTGCCTCTTGTCTAGTTTGTGGAAAGTCTGTAAAGTATGATAACATTGCATTTATGAAAAATAAAGATGCTTTCAATATTAGAGGAAATATAATGATGAAAGATCGAGATACAATTATGGATTATTATTTTTTTAACAGTAGAGACAGTGTGAAATGGGAGTGTAACATTTCACCTGTTTCTTTTTAAAATTCAGCATAACTGACCTAGCAAGTTCTATTGAGTTTGGGATCTATTTATGTGTGTTTTTCAGTTTTAGACCTCTTGGCTGTCCAAATACAGTTTCAGGAGTATACACTTAAGCTTCTGTTTATTAAGAGCTCGGTCCTAATTTACAATATTATTGGATTGTTGTAGTCAAAAACTCCATTGTTTTGATTAGGATGGATGTGGGGATCAAAAAGCAGCCTTAGGAGAAAAACTAGAGAGTTTGTTGTTTAGCCTTATAAACTGAAGGCTAGAGGGAAATGTGTAATAGATTTGTATAAATGCATAGCAGAGATGAATGTTAGGGTCAGAGAAGGGGTGCTTAAAATGAAGGACACTGCTGACCCAGAAAAAAAGGATATTAACTGACTAAATTTAGGCTGGAAAATGCTCCTCTGATGGTAAGAATATTCTTCTAATAGCATTCTGGAATTGCTTTTTAATGTCAGCAGCAAGACTCAGGCCAAACCCAATTCGGAGGTAAAGTTTGATGACTTTCTGAATGGGATTATATAATCAACTTGCATTAGCAGAGGCAATTGGAGGCAATTTCTTTCTCTGTGTCTCTGTGTTTAATTTCTTCTTTTTTTTTTTTTTTAATAAAAAACATAAAAGTTTGAAAATTTGGAACTTGAAACATTTTTCTTCAGGACACGTTATTTGGAGATTTAGGTAAGGTTTATGTGAATGAAAAATTTTGCTGAAAGAATACATTATTGTTTGGAGTTTGTTTCCGGCATTAGGTAAAATGAATCTTGGTTATATGATGTGCCCTGTATTGCTACATTCTTGTGTGATACCTCTAGATATAACTGGTAAGCTATTGAAGGACATATACTTACAAAATACAAAGGACACTTATGTCCCTTTCAATACCACATGTACTTAATTCAAAAATAGACTCTTGTTATGACACAATCTCCTAGATGTGTTGTAATCGTATGTGGTTTGTGGTCATAGTTTAGTAGTTTTGGATTGCTGCCTGAGGTGCAATGAAAGAGTTTAGGTGTCACAAATGCTACCCTGTTTCCAAACAAAGATTGGCTTCCTGTGCTTCTCACCTTGAAACGTTTGGCGACGTGACCTCTTCGTACCTGTTTGTTTCAGGTGATGATTTTTCTGGCACACCGCATAATTTAACATAGGACTTGCTTTTTGTTCTTAACTAGTAAAATCTATGATACTCCATGCATTGCCTGACAATCTGTTATTCCTGAGTCAGACATTTGGGTTTCTCTGGACTCAGTTGCACTGTCTTTTTTCCATGTTCTGATATGTAATAGTTTGTGCTTAGAGGTCCTTGTTATATGCAAAGCTTGATTAGCCTGCACAGGATTTTATTTCTTATGTTTTTTTGCCGCTCCAGTAGCTCTACTGAAGTTGCATCACCTTATGTAAGCTGTAAGATCTGGCCAGTAAAACTCCATGAATGTGTATTGAAAGTCAGTTTTTTCTGAAATTACAACATCTAATGAAAATTTTCCATGCTTGACAGTGCAAAGCTGTTGAAAAGAAGCATTTGTAGGTATTTATGCCTGGGTCAGGGGGGAGTTTAAGTAATGTACAGATGGTAGCTATGGAAACAATATCTGAGTTTGTCTAGATGGTCCTGAGGAAGGTAAATAATGAACAAACCGTACCAAATAAATGTACAAGATGTGCTGAACTGAGGTAAAACAAATTCACTAGGAAAGACATAGAGCTAGAGGTTTGCTGGCAGCTGCACACTTGTTTCTGTTCAGTGTGTGTGCAGTGAATACAGTCTACGCCAAGGGCTGGGTTGCACATCTGCCTTGACCCTAATGCTACAGGCTCCAATATAAACGTAAAAAAAAAAATAAAAAATTATCTCATGCCTTCCAGCGTAGCACACAAAGTCCATTGCTCTCTGGAGTGGTTTTAGTTAAGTACAACTGCCCTTGCTTACGATGTTTTTAGCTTTTAGTTTTCCCTGTGTCAGCTCTGACATGGCAGTTACTGGCGATTTTATATGTGTAAGTTTAGGTAAATGGACCTGGATTAAAAGATTTCGGGCTGGCCACTCTTTCTGTATTTATCTGCTTCATGCTACTTTCACAAAAAGACATCAGCTGAGAAATCCCATTGCAAACCTTGCCTCGTACTACCAGCAGAGTTTTATGTGAGGTGTCCAAATGGGATGACTTCCAAGGGCTAAGGCAATACAAAGTATAAAGTAAGAGATGAGACTATTAACTATGTATTACTATAGATAAGTAAATCTATAAACTTTTCAGTTTAGCTTTGATTGGAAAAATGAACTAGGTCTCAATATTAAGCTTCTTACTCTTTATTTTTGAACTGCTTTTTCTTTTATTGCATATTCAGATGTAGGGGGACTGATCAATAGGATTCTGTAAATAAGTTGATTGCCATACCTTACTTGATCCAACTATTTAATCAAAACAGTTGATAAACTGTTTCAAAGGCTTTAATTTAGTTGGGGGGGTATTTGTCTCACTGAGTCAGAAAACTGAGAAGGTGTTCAGCTAGTGTCAACAAAAATGTTCTGTTTGTAGAATGAAGCATTTTCTTTCCACGTCTGTAAATTATTCAAATAATTTGAGATACAAAAAAAAAAAAAAAAAAAAAAAGTCACCACTTTATGTTGGTGGTTGGGACACTCTACCCAGGAAGCAGCATCATGTGAGTTATTGTGTCTGGTTTGGTACTTAGGCATACTTATGTATTTCTACAACGTGCAGAAGAATGAATAAAGGAGAGTGAAAGCCCCATGTAATCATTAGATTATCCATAATAGCTGTCCTGGAGATGGTGGGTTCATGTGTCTTTCAGCAAACAAAAACTGCCTGTGTTTCACTGTAAGTGACTGGCCACTTTCCTCCATTTACAAACTGTTGGGTTAAAAAAGATTATCATCCATCTTTGTGTGTGGTAGTGATAGATAAGCAGGGTGATTGACCAGAAACACCCATAAATATTAAATCAAAGTTATTTCTGAACAAATTGCTTTTACTACCTTGGCTTGAATTTGTCAAAGTTACAAGCTAAAACTACATTTCATGGAAATTTCGTGGTTTGTGAGTAAGTTTTGCCCCACTCTCATCTGCGTGCAGATCAAAGCACACCCTAATGTTGTTCAGTCCATCATCATCCTGCACATGTAAGTATAGAGAATTGTCTTTTTATATAGGTCAAATCAGCCTACTAAAACTATTATTCTATGTGCAGTCATTCTCTAATGGTAATATTTTCTGGATGATCTCTGAGAAAGTACAAATCTGTGAAGAGAAAATGTTGTAGTTCACTGATAATCATAATAGCAGAGCTCTTGTTCCAGGAATGGGGGCCTAATTACCTTCTGAAATTCCAAAAAACAAGACTGACTATAATATGTTTTACATCATGTGCTAAAGTTATTTTAAGATATGAGCAATTTCAATCTTTTTTAATAAAAGCTTTTCACATGGCACTTTAGGAAATCTGTATATATGTGGGTTTACTGAATCATTTACTTTCTTGGCATTTATTCAGGGGGATGCAAATCCTGTTAACTGGCAGCTATATATAGATGTCATAAATGCACAGTCATAACTTAATTAACTGGTGGGGTGGTTTTTTTCTTTTTAGAAACATCTAAAAAATAAAATAAAATTCTGTGCATCTTCTTTGAGCTGATTTTAAATAAGGTTAACTTACAATCCCTGGGAAAAGGCCTGCTTATAGCAGTCTTCAAGAATTTGATCCATTTGAATAACTGTTCTCCATTTCAGAACAAAATCAATTTGAAAAAAATATGTCCTTAATTTTTGTTGTTTTCACTCATGAAAGGATTGAGAAATGATTAACAGAGTCCAATGGTAGTGGTGGAGACAATAAAAAAAAAAAGGTCATAATAAATTATTGAATATTGTGACAAGTTTCATTGCTTCCAGTGCTTCAAAAAGAACCATTCTCTCAAGGGTCTGATCCTGGTCCCATTCAAGCTGATGCAAGTTCTTCAATTAATTAAGTGAAAAACAGCACAGATGCAAATTAAAATTAACTTGGTAGCTGGACTGCCGCTTTATATTCTGCCTCAGCAGAGATTAAACCTGTTGCCTACCAAAGGAAATTATTTTCATTTGCTCTACTAAATTTTAATTGCAAAGCATGTGAAAAGTAATATTTTAAGTTCTAGTGAGAAGCATCTCTGTCTGGCATTTACTTGCGTTTAATCTTCATACGCCTCTGTCCCTGTGGGAGGTATACTCACAGGTTTCCCATAGGGAAGCCAATCTCTTACCTGTTTACCTGTGAGTTGCTGGTGAATATTAAGCCTTGTATGACCAGACTGTGCTGGCTTGCCTAAATTCACTATTTCTGTCGTACTACCTCAGCTGCATATTGTCTAAATACTTTGGCTTTAATTCTGTAGTATTCAGCGCACCTTTAAAAATAGAACTAGCACGTATTTTATGCTGCAGTGACTCAGCATAAAAATGGTTTTAAGATCATATCAGGCAATTCAAGTACATGGCACTTTCTCAGTGTGGTGGGTTGACCTTGGCTGTCTGCTAGGTGCCCACACAGCCGCGCTCTCACTCCTCCTCCACAGGGTGTCAGGGAAAGTAAAACGGGGAAAAAAAAAAGAAAAAGAAAAAAAAATGCTCAAAGGTCAAGATAAAGACAGGGACAGCACTTAGTGAGGGGTGCAGGGGAATGGGGAGCCGCAGTCAGCCCATCCCAGCTCCTCTCAGCCACCCCTGCCCTCTCACGCTGCTCCCCTGCTCCGGCTGGGTCTCTCCACAGGCCGCAGCTCCCTCAAGAGATATCCACCAGGGAATCTCTGGGGGGAAGAGGGACGTCTGGAGCCCCTCCTGCTGCTGCCTCCCACTCTGCCCTGGGGGATGGCAGGGCTGTTCCTCAGCCTTTTCCCCTCGCCCCTCACCGCCAGGCTGCATCCTGCCCTTCCCCAGTGGCGCTCTCCTCATGGCACCCGAGGCTCAGCCCTGCCCAGCGCTGGGGCCACCTGTGTCCGTCCTGGGGCGGCCCCACAGAGACCCCTGCGGCCCCCCACCAGCTCCTGGGCATCTGTGCCTCGCATGCTTAAGAAATGTGGGAGCCATTGCTCCCGCACCCAAGGAGCCAAGAGGGAAAGCTGTGCCTTGTTGTCACTGGGCCTTGGGTGGAAATGTGCGGGCAACACCCGGCAGACTTTTAACAGAAAGTCATGTGGCTCCCTCAGCTAATTTCCAACTCCTATTTCTCTGTTTCCATCCCCTTTCCATCTTCCCTCGTATTCACTGATGTGACTCTGCCAGGCTAATAGCGTTCCCTTTCCATGCACCATTTGAAAATGTTTCGTTAATTCTAGCCAGCGAGCTCTCTCCTTCCCCTCGGTAGCTTTCAATACGGCTTCCCAAGCGCAGCTGCCTGGTACATGTAATCTTTCCTTGAAACATCTAAAGTAACAGTGGGTTTTCCACTTTCTGTCAAGTTTGTAATATTTTATCCTTAGTGAGTTTTTCTACTGCATGCTGTTGCCGTACGGGAATATTCTCTCACTGGCTTTTTGAGAGTGCTGAGGGACACGTTCCCAGCTGCTGGGCAGCAGCACCGCCGCCTCTCTTGTAGGCCGGCCATGGTCTGGCAGTCTCTCTCGCCTCACCTCACTCATTTCAGAGCGTGCTCCTAAGTGAGGAGAGGCCGGACGGCAGTGTGTGCTGTGGCAAGATGGAGGAGCACAGCTGCTTCTGTACTTCTCTAGCCTGCTCGCGTAACGCACAAAGTGTTGTAATTGATTTGTGACAAAACTGACATGGTGAAACGTCCATTTTTATAGGTATGTGCATGCTGTAAATGGTCCAGACGTTTTTAATAATGGCAACAAGTTACCATGAAGAAACACTAGACAAATGTTACCAGTTGGGAAAATAAACCTGCGAGAGCAGTCTGGCTTTGGAGAGGCCTTTGGGCAGGTGGTTCACCTGTTCCTAATGGCAGCATCCCCCTGCTGGCAGCACCTTGGCCTGGGGATTTTCATGTTTGTCAGTGGAAGTCTGCTGTTGCTTCCTGAACTGCGACATGGGAGTAATATTTTTTTTTGTGTGGTTGCACAGAGTGGTAAGGAGGCCTAGAAATATTAAGTATGTATTAAAATTCCTCCTTGTTGCAGCGGCAAGCTAGCAGTGATAAGTACATGGATTTACAATGAGATGGTGCTTGTTGTGGTAAAGGAAATCTTACGTACTTCAGTATTTTTATTAAATTAGCCAAGGTTTCTGATTTTATGGCAATGATGTCAGGTCTGTGCACGTGGTTGTGTACAATGCTGACTTCTACACTGTAAAGTTTTGGGGCTGAAGAGTCTTTGCTAATGATTGTGTTTAAGGTTTAGGGAAAGACATACATTGGTCTTAATGAGAGTCATTCAAGGGATTGGCAGAATGAGGTTCTGAAGTATTTTTCTCTTTAGGATACCTGCTGTGCTACATATTGAAAAACAGGAGATAAATAAGTGGATAATGGGTAGGGAGGGGGAGACAATAAAATCCACTTGTTAACAAACTCCATTACGACTTTCAAAAAGCCTTAAAAAACATGCTTCCTCTCCTCAGAGGAACAAAGAAGAAAACAAGTAGTCATGATGTGGGTAACAAAATGTTATTTTTGAATATGCAAATGATTAGGTCACCTAACAAAGAAAAAGAAATAATAATAAATAGTGATTGGTCTTCATCCCACTAAAAAGCTACAATCAGAGGAACCCAAGTTGCCCTAGAAATATAGCACTGCTTTTCTAGCTTTTATTTATATGCGGTGACAAAGGGGTTAAGCAATAGTTCATATGACAAAATTTCCAGATGTCATGAAGGGTTTCTCTATAGAATCATAGAATGGTTAGGGTTGGAAGGGACCTTAAGGATCATCATCTAGTTCCAACTGCCATGGGCAGGGACACCTCCCACTAACTAGACCAGGTTACTCAAAGCCCCATCCAACCTGGCCTTAAACACTTCCAGGCATGGGGCATCCACCACTTCTCTGGGCAACCTGTTCCAATGTCCTACCACCTTCACAGTAAAGAATTGCTTCCTAATAGCTAATCTACCCTCTTCCAGTTTAAAACCATTACCCCTCATCCTATCGCTACATTCCCCTATAGAGTCCCTCCCCATCTTTCCTGTAGGCCTGCTTTAGATATTGGAAGGCTGCTATAAGGTCTTCCTGGAGCTTTCTCTTCTCCAGGCTAAACAACCCCAACTCTCTCAGACTGTCATCATATCAGAGGTGCTCCAGCCCTCTGATCACCTTGGCGGCCCTCCTCTGGAGTCACTCCAACAGGTTCGTGTCCTTATGTTGGGGGCCCCAGAGATGGACATAGTGCTCCAGGTGGGGTCTCACGAGAGCAGAGGGGCAGAATCAGCTCCCTCAAGCTGCTGGCCACGCTTCTTTTGATGCAGCCCAGGATGCAGTTGGCTTTCTGGGCTGCAATCACGCATTGCCAGCTCGTATTTAGCTTCTTATCCACCAACACCCCCAAGTCCTTCTCCTAAGGGTCTGCTCTCGATCCATTCTCTGCCCAGCCCATGTTTGTGCTTGGGGTTGCCCAAGCCCAGGTGCAGGACCTTGTACTTGGCATTGTTGAACTTCATGAAGTTTGCATACACCCACCTCTCGAGCCTGTCCAGGTCCCTCTGGATGGCATCCTTTCCCTCCAGCATGTCGACTGCACCACACAGCTTGGTGTGACTGGCAAACTTGCTGAGAGTGCACTCAATCCCAATATCTGTATCGCTGACAAAGATGTTAAATGCCACCAGTCCCAGTACTGACCCCTGAGGAACAGCACTCATCACTGCTTGCCACCAGGACATCAAGCTGATGCTGTAATGTAAATGTTGAAGTACCTGAGTTAGCTTAAGAGAAGCACTGGGACACTTCAGCCATGATAAACTGGCAGCTTATCAACACCAGGAATTTTTCCCTCTAGTGCTTCTTCGTTGGAAATAACAAGGGCAGGTAGCTGGCTATGGGCTTCTCACAGAGTAGTACAGTCTGTTCTGAGACCTTTGTTGAAACACATGAACTGTTCCTGGTATCCCAATGTGGTCCTTTGAATGCAGCTGGGATGTCTCCCTGTTGCAGTGAAAATCACCTACAAAATGATTTAGGGGGATTTCTGGGCACTATGACTTAGAACACAAACGATTCAGATAGTCAGATAGAAAAAAAAAGAAAATACTACCCACCAAAACAACAAACTCCAATTTTTTCAAGTTATGTACGTTTAAAAAGTGAGGATCCAAAACCCTTCAGATATTTATGTGCCTTAGAAGGGTATACAAACTTACAGTAAGAAGTTAAAAAAAAATAAATCTTTGAACATGATCACTGTCACTATATCGCTTCTCCTGTTTAGAGGATAAACCAGCCTTTACTGTCTGAGGTCAGGAGGAAACTTTTCCAGGTTGGGGCAGCTCATTCTGCAGCCACCTACTGGGTAGATTTTGCTGCAGGTCTTTCTGATTCAGCTGGGACTGCCCACTGTTGAAGAGAGGATATCAGGGTATATGAACCGTTGGTCTCATCTAGCATGGGAGCTCTTTTTTCTGGGAAGCACAAACCAGGGAAACTGAAACAATTGTGGTTTGGGGAGCTGAGGAGCTCAGGTTCAGGTAGGGACAAGGACTGGTACTACAGAGGGATTTTTCCATCTCATACAATTAGCTTCTGCGCTGAAAACATATGCTAAGATGTTTGGGTTTGTTTGTGTTTTGTTTGGGACCTCGGGGGTTTTTTTGCTTTTTTTCTTTATTAAAACTTTTCCTGTGTGTTACTGTCTCACTGCTGCCTATGTCATTTATTTATCTTTTTTTAACGAAGAAAGTTTTTATTAGTAATTTGCTATGCCAACTATAGAACTTTAATATGCCTTCAAGATAAGGCCTTGACAAGGTCTCATGTAAATCAGATACAGCTGTTTCCTAAATTCAGTCATTCTTGCCTTCTTGTTTTCTAGTAATTACCTCATCTACAAGAAATACTGTATTCTTGTATTGTGCCCATGAGTATACTAAGTGTTTCTATTAGCTTGCCTGCTGCTGAGACCTCTTGGACTTTTTTTTAAAAAAACATCTTTCTTTCATCTAAATAAATAATAAGGGGGTTGCACTTACTTTACTTTGCATCGTCAGTATTCCCACTGGTTTAAGGAAATTTTTGTTGTATACATTCCTTGTGCTCCTTGATGTCTGCCTATGGAGGTTTCAGATCAGGGATTGCTTGTACACTCTGGAGTTTTGTCGGTCACAAGCTGAGATGCCTGAAGTTGGCGTTCTGGCTGATCGTAATTTCTCTATGTCTTTCCTTTCCGCTCCTGGGAGATGTATATCTGTTTCTGTCATTCAATCCCTGGGTTTTTGGAGCAATTAGTCAAAGAATTAATGTAATGTTAATAAATTACCCCAATCTCTGTCTGAAGCCCTCTTGTCTCCAGCTGCAACACAGTTTCAGAGGTGTTATTTTTAATGTCCTCCATCTATGAAAAAGTGGGGTTTAATTTGTATATTCTGTGTCACTTAAGCTTGTTGTATATAATATCATTTGCAAGGTCATCTTGTCCTATTCCTGTCCCCAGTACAATAAAACACTGAAGCACGTATTTATCTTTAGGTGACTAAGTACTCCTGTTGTCTCTGACATTATTTTGTTGCCTTCCTGTGAAAAGTTGTATACTTCTTGGATAAAACCTGGTTTATCTGGCAGATTAGGTGATATGCTGCCTTCCCATTCCAAATATAGAGGCTTTGTCATGCTTTATAGAAAGCACAAAGTCAAATACTTTTTTATAAAAATTTATTTCCATGTCTTTTGGTTTCTTCTCTGAGTAGAACAGGTGGGTCAAACCATACAGAAATCAAATTGAAAGTCTGATGGGGACACACGTCTGCTTGCAGTAGTAACCTCTGTCCCATCAGCCACTTGGTTCTTTCACATTGTGTGCTCCATGTTCGCCTGTACATTTTGCATGAATTTTTTTTTTCCTTTTCTTTTTCCTTGTAAACCTTTCATCCCAAGGATAACATTGGCATCACATTGAAAGTGAGATATACTGTGCAATTTCAGATGTGTGAACTTCACCTAAGTTTTCCAGGTTTTATGTCATAGCTTTCCCTTGAGTTTACTTGCATGCCACAGTCAGTCCTATGTAAGTTTTGAAAATGGAAGAACGATTCCTGAATCTACTCATCACCCTTTCCCATGCCTTCTGGGGTATAATGGTTGCTGCTTTCCATACTGTCAGTGGAAGTTCTGTCCCCTACTGATTCTTCATTGGAAAGATGATGGACTCAAGTTGAGCCAAGGGAGGTTTAGATTGGATATTAGGAGAAATTTCTTCACTGACAGGGTTGTCAAGCATTGCAATGGGCTGCCCAGGTAAGTGGTTGAGTTGCCATCCCTGGAGGTATTTAAAAGACAAGTAGATGTACTGCTGAGGGACATGGTTTAGTGGTAACTTAGCAATGTTAGGTTAATCATTGGACTTGATGATCTTCAAGGTTTCTTCCAATGAAAACAATTCTATGATTGTAAGATTTTTTAGTTTAAAAAGCCTAGCAGCCTCTGCCTCACTTAAATATTAGTTTTTCACCAAGCATGCCATAGTTGAAAGATGTTTATGCAACGTGTGTCTCTATCCTATCTTCCTAAAATGGTAAAGCATGAAACAAACTCATTCTGAATGAAGGTGGATGACAAAATACCATTTGCATTTATGGTATAACTATTTTTAGGATTTCCTATTAGCTTATGGGTATTAAGTTACCTTTATAGACCGGTCCAGTAAAAGAAACATTACTGGGTACGTTATTGTCCAGATAAGCAAAGGTATGAAAAGGCATATGCTAACATTTTCAAATGTAAATGTGGGATATCCTATGGACACCTAGGTTAAGATATCTGGTTGTCTTGTACTTACCAGTATGTGTTTAGTTTTGCCTTTCAACTCTGATGGTGCTGCCTGCAGGTAGCTGTTCTAAAGTTGTAAAAATCTACAGAAAGTGCAAGGGAAGAAGAAACTGGCCCCAGAAGAGGAAAAAAAGAATGTGTCAGATTTTTTTCATGATATTACACTGGTTTGAATAATAGTGTTACTTCACTGAAGTAATTTGAAATTTAGGAGTTCATTACAAGAAATAAATGTTTTGATACTACAGCATTATATGTCCTGATGACATAATGATTACTACCAACTCCTAATAAACAGTGACTTGTTTATAACATGTATTGACCCTTTAAAACACTTTTTCAAATGTGTAAATGGGATACCAGCTGTATTTGTGAACCTCTCGGAAAAACTGCCACCAGCCTACAGTATTCGCAGCTCCCATCATGGCACTTGAACGCCTGTCAGAGGTTCTAGTTATAGATCATGAATAAAAATATTCCATATTGATTCATGCACATTTCCAGAATTCAGGACGCTGCAAGAATGTTGTGTCACTTGGAGTGACAAAGAATGCCAATTGTATTTATTTTCTGAGAGCCCTCCTTGCCAGGCAGTGAGTAATGCCCTGTTGTAGATTCTGCATTTTGTGTTCCAGAGTCCACACTCTGAGTTCATTGTTCCAAGTCATGAATTTTGGACATGATGTGAGCAAAATAAATTTTGCATACTCTTATTACCCCTTGGTGATTCTCAGATAAAAGAACAAGTTAATTTAGATGAAACATGCGACCAGTTCAGTACAATTGAAAAAAAAAAAAAAAAAGTGCTTCCTTGCCTGTGCCACAATTCAAGCTTTGTTTCTGATGCAGGATAAAGGTGAGCCTTTAACAGCTTTGAGTGAGCATTAGTGCAAAGCTTACCATAAAACCTGCCTTAAGTATAGCTCTGATAAGACACCATCTGGGTTTCAGTAAACACACAAATATAAGTAGCATAAATTAGTGTTTGAAATTACTGAAGTAATTTCCTTCATCCTCTTGTTAAATAACTTGGCTGTGGATGGTCCATCAGTTTAAATGATAGCACAAAAGGTCCTACAGCTACAAAACAAACTATTTTGGCTTGCTTCTTGGGTGGCTGCTTATTGTTTTACAAGACAATGGGAATTGTCATAGTGTTTTGGATTATTTTCATAAATTTATTGAATATTTATTGTCAGGAATACTCCAGTTTTGTGTTTTGAAGCTTGATACTACTTACATTTTAAAGAAATCCTCTGGTATTTTTCCAGTTTTCCGTGACTTTTCCTAACCACTCACTTTCAAAATCCCTTTAATTTTTATTTGTGAACTAAGTAAACAATCTGGAAGTCATTGATAGACAATAAAAGTGGCACCCCACAATGCTCTTTAAAAAAAAAAAAAAAAAAGGGCGACAGACACTATTATCTTGTCTACGTTTGACATACTTTCCTAAAATTTCCCACAATTACTGGCTCAATTTCAGCTCTACTGGTGGTAGAAAATGTAGAAATGTTAGTAGACACAGTGCACTTATGTGAGCTGGTGTTTCGGATCATCCATTGTTATTTATTGCTATTTATTACTTTTGTATTACAGTTTCTAAGAGCCAGAGTCACGGATCAGTATCCCATTGAGCTAGGCACCAGGCCAGCTCCAGAGAACAAGATTGTCCCTGCCACACGGGGTTAAAACATGATATTCAAAATCATGGTGAGCCGTCAACATGAAAATGTCTCTCTGGTTAGCAGAAACACACAGACGAACCAATACAGCTCCCAGGAAATTCAAATACTAGCTTGTGCTTTTACAACTGCTTCCATGGGGAGGCCATGCTTCCTTTACCACTGTAAGATCAAGTCACTTCTTGATGTTTGATTCTACTCACTGCAACAATATAGTTACTTTAGAAATAAATATTAAAATTGTGGTGGGGAAAGAAGGAATGGACACTCATCATGCAAGACTTCGTGTAGTATGTAGCTTTTGTTCCCTACTGGCAGATGTAGCAATAACTTGTCATTCCTGTATTTGCATGTAGGTTACTGTAGAGCATGAGAAAATATATTGCAAGTAGGTTTTAGCTTCCTTGTGAAAATTTATCTTATACAAGTATATCATATATACACTGCCATATTCTATAATCTGGCAGGGCAAGTTCCATGCCTAAGCAGAGATGACTAGATTCAATAGACACAAAATAGGTAAGGAACTGTGGAAATGCTTTGTTGAACCAAAAATGTCACTATGTTCACAATAGCACAGAATCTGTGATTTCTGGAGAACTGAATATCTTCTGACTCATCTGAGAAGAACCTGTTGCTTGCTCTGATTGGTTTTCACCAAAGGACAGTATTCCTGTGTATTTGTTCAAATGAGCCTTTGCTTCAGAAGAACGTGTTTAATTGCCTTTTTAGAACAGGCACATGTACCAGAATAAAGACATCTTTACCTCTGTAGCTTTTTCCTATGGGGAAAAGGCACCGTCTTCCCTGTGTTTTCAGGAATAGATGAGGTTTCAATAAGTGTAAGACAAAAATAACTGGTAGACATGATGAAGTATTAGTTTGTCTATAAACTTAGCCAACTGGAATAGCATGCTGAAGTTAGTATGGGATAAAATATTAGCCTGGAGCATCTTTACTTATGCTGAATTACATTGCTTCTTGATAATGCTTGGATTGTTTCTTCTTCAGCACCAAATGCAGCATTGCTGGGAATTTACCATGTTGTGTAATGGGATTAGCATTTATTTATGGATTTCATTCATCAGTACTGAAGTCATTTCCTAAAGGCATTTTTTGAATGCTTTATTATTATTGTATCAACTTTCCATTGTATCATCATGATATTTTTGGTTAGGGAGGTGGCAAATATGCAGGCATTTAAAAAAAAAAAAAAAAAAGCATGAACTTGGAGCCCAACTGGTAGTCTTTAATTTGTCATTTTTGCACATTGACAGTCTGCTGTACATATTAATATTTCTTGGTATCAGTAAAAATTGAGAGATAAACTGCTTTTATTTCATTTTAAATTGTTTCATAGCAAGTTTAGACAAAAGAGAAGAAAGGCTCTTGTTGGATGTCTTGGGAGTAGGACAACGATTGGGATGTTCAAATGATCTCTATAGAAACGACATTTACAAATTCTGAACTGGTAAAGGTTACATGGATGTAGTTGCCCTGTCTCACAGTCCTTTGGACATCTTTCTGATGTAGGCAATCTCCCCACTGTCTTTTGGTAAGAAATATTCTCCCATTTTGTTTTCTCCTGTGCCACCCAGAACTAGAATCCAGCTTGACTTTTATTTATTTATTTAAATGGCTCTAGATTTTTTATTCTGTGAGGTCACAGTTCCCTGGGACAACACCTATGGAGAGATGAAAGTACTTCTGTCATTTGTTCAGAAAGTACTTTGATTTAATATTTCCATTGTGTAGCTTATTTAGCATGTTTCTGGCTACAGATTTTCTCTGCTACAGCCTTCTAAGAATAACCTCAGTAAAACCTCACACATCATACTATCATAAGTATTGGTTTCATAGTAATCTTGCTGGAATTATATCTGGTTTTGCTAAAAGATCATTGGGTAAGGGCTGTCATCATAGACAGTAGAATTGGAACTGAGACCGCTAGGTGAAGACCTGCTTTTCTCCCTTTAAAATTCAGTTGAAGATCCACAGATACCAAGCCCTCGTGATCATTTGTCCCGCTTACAACTTTGCAGTACAACAGGTCACGTGGCAGGAAAACAACTATGCAGCTGCATGCCCCATCTCATCCACATGATGAATACAAGAAGAGATGACAGAAATAAACCTGAGCTCAATCAAATTACATTACATTAGGAATTGCAAAGAAAAGACTTAAGAGTTTAGTAATCCATTAATGGGGGTGTTAAATATTTCTTGGCTAGAAATTAGACTTTTTTTTAGAGCTATAAGGAATGAGCATTAACCTTGCTTTAAAACAGGTATAGGGAAAAAACTAATATGAAAACTTTCAAAACAGATCCAGGAAGCTAGCTATCATTATGCTTGCCTGTAGTGATGAAGCATTTTAGAGACAGGTCAAATTCCTTCCTAGAGTAAATTGCATTAGTGGTCACAAAACATCTGGAAAAATATGGTATGTCTTGAAACACCCTAAATGGCCTGTTTTCAGAAGGCTTGTCTGTATAACGTGGTTTGATGTTTTTTCTCTGTGTGTGGCTTTGTTTTTTTGTAGAATCATAGAATACCAGTTTGGAAGGGACCTCAAGGATCATCTGGTCCAACCTTTTTTGGCAAAAGCATAGTCTAGACAAGATGGCCCAGCACCCTTTCCAGCTGAATCTTAAAAGTGTCCAATGATGGGGAATCCACCACTTCCCTGGGAAGATTATTCCAATGGCTAATTGTTCTCATTGTGAAAAAATTTCCTCCTGTGTCCAATCAGAATCTCCCCTGGAGTAACTTGTGCCCATTACCCCTCCTCTTTTCCATGTGACTCCTTGTAAAAAGTAAGTCTCCATCTTCTTTGTAGCCACCCTTTAAATACGGGAACGTGGCGATAAAGTCTCCCCAAAGCCTTCTTTTCTAAAGGCTAAACAAACACAATTCTCTCAGCCTTTCTTCATATGGCAGGCTTCACAGTCCGTTGACCATCTTGGTGACTCTCCTCTGGACCAACTGTCCACATCTTTTATGTATAGCAGGGACAAAAAGTGAACACAGTATTCCAGGTGTGGCCTGACAAGCACTGAGTAAAGTAGGCTAATGACTCCTTTACCTCTGCTGGNGAGTCTCGCTTCTCCTCATCCCTGCACCTGGCGAGCTCGAAAACACTGAGACCTTGAAACCCACACACCAGAGCTGGCCATAAAGTAAATATCTTCACAAATACGGATACTAGAGTCTTCCACAAATATAGCTTTCCCAAGCACTAGGAAAGAAATTAGTCTTGTGTCACTCAAACCAGAACATTTGTTTGTTGTTTTTTCTTTGGTTTTTTTTTTTTTTTCCCCAAAGCAGAATGTGGGCTGGGGAGGAGGTATAAAAAGGTATTTGAAATAGTACAGACTATTTATATGCTACAGCATATAAATAAATATATATTATAAATAAATTTATATGCTACAGCATTGATTATCAGAAAAAAAGAATGGTTTTGAGTGCAGAAATAAAGTCTTACGTGATTGCCGGTAATTTATAATGGGAAAGGGTATATAGCGTAGACAGATCAAAGAAAAAAGAATTCTGAAGATCTACATTGTGGTTTTTACTTTGAATGATTTACATTTTGCAGATGGACCATAAGTAGATCAGTTAGGAAGTTTTTTTTAATCTGCAAAATTCTTGTTCACAATTGATGAATCAGTTTTTGTTTGCCTTAGGGAGAATGTGACTGAAGTCTTTTAAAATTATTATGGGATACTTGACTTAGCTTTACTGTAGAAGTCAGCTCCAACCGAAATGTTAGTTGCATTAGAAAG
Organism: Chionis minor; assembly: GCA_013398295.1. Taxonomy (NCBI): domain Eukaryota; kingdom Metazoa; phylum Chordata; class Aves; order Charadriiformes; family Chionidae; genus Chionis; species Chionis minor. Next base: position 582,138 of record VZSF01010828.1, on the reverse strand, counting down.
AGTAGAGCGTACATGTATTATTTTAAATAATATCTCATGTTTTACTTTGTTCTTTTATTGGAGCTAAAGCCTTGCACCTGGAATTACCTTTGTTATGTTTTGTAGTAAAAATCACTTTATGGTGTTATTTTGTTGTGTATTAGAGGTGCAGTGTTTATATTGGCTTAATGTTGCATTTCCATTGGGTGTTTGATGAGAAAAATGGCAAGAGTTTGCCTGTTGCAATTAAACTGTAAACTGTCCAAGAATTGACACTAGGAAGTCAAAGATTTCCAAATCCATCTTTGAAGAAGGGTACCAGCTTTTGCAAGGAATGAAATACTTGCATATTGAACATATTATTGAGTGTGGGCTTACAGTCTCCTCACCTACTCAATGGATTGTCTCAGACTTACTTTTTTTTGACCTCATAATATGTGAGTAGGCTTATGTCCTGTCTTCCTATGCTGGAGCTTCATTTCCACAGTGGCAAATGCTCAGGATAGAGTTTAGCATTAATCAGCTCCTTTCAAACCATTATTCTGAATTGGAGTGTAACTACCTTTTTCATGTTGATGTGCAACCTTGTCCCCTGCCACTCTGGGTTGGGTAATTGGAATTTTTAAAAAGTGTACTGAGTGCTGCAGGTTCAGTAATGTTTGGGTTTTGTTGCTTGAGATGTAAAGGAAATATTAGGAGAAGAAGCTTCAATTTAGAATTTCCAGATATGTCTCCTGCAAACATGGCCAGGACTATTGTTAGAACTGTCTGCCTCTTTTTATATTTGTACCTCTCCAAGTCCAAGAATAAAGACCAAAAGTGGCATATAAAAATTGTAATGAAGTGTATTTAGATGACAAATTATTCTTCCTTAGAAATGGTGTGTTTGGATAGCCATGCCGCACTTTTAAGGCAATTTAAAGCGTAGAGCAGATACAAGGTCAGAGACAAGCTGAGGAATATGTTTCAATCAATTAAATACTTTATTCCCAAAGCACTTCCTCACATGTAATGTTTCTTTGTAAATGTGAAATGTTTTAGAAACACAATAGTGCAAAAGAATAGTCATGGATCACATACTGTAATCAAGTGACTACTGCTATCAAATGGTCCCTTTAGTCTGAGTAGACAATTTGTTTATTGGCATTTCTACCAAAATATCTTTGCTTTATTTCTTTGCCACTACTAAATAATGGTTTTAGATATATAAGGCTCCATTCCATGTCTTACAGGGGCAAGAAATACCTGACTACTTTGTGTTGAATGCCTCTTTCGTTGCATTCATTTTACTGTATTACTTTTATTAGTTTCTTTGCAATTAGGCATAGTTCAGGATGTACTCTATTGCCACTTAAGATGGAGACAGAAACCACAGCACCATCTTCACTGTAAGCAAAACTCTTTTCACATCTATCAAGTGTCTGAACAGACAAAAGAGCTTTGATCACTTTCAGTCTCTTTTAACAAGGGACTTGTTTTAATTATAGAATGCTTTAGCTATTACTACACATTTGCCTGGCACAGTTGGCATATGACATCATTTTACAAAAGCTTGGGTTTCTTTAGAGCATTCCAGCCTTAGGCTGCTGTTCTTAGAACTAAAGAAGGAGCATTATTTTTCCACAAACCGAAGAAGGTATCTTTAAATTAGAGCCAATAAAAATAAGATGATAAACCAGAACCATTCCCAAGTAATGACCACAAAGCAGCAGTCACCTAATGAAAACTTATTCATATTCACCACTGCAGTATTTCCGGTGACCTCATTACAATACCAAAAAATTTCCCATTTCCTCATGCAGGAAAAAATAGGACAGAATTTCTGGTAATCCTCCTCTGTTCACCCCCCCAACCCCCCTTTTCATTTTATAAAATTGTATTGTTCTCTAGAAAAAAAAATGCTGGGAAATGTTTTTCTTTCCTTGTATATAGATTAAATGCCATGTAAGGTCAGTATAATGTAAGAAGAAACTGTCAGATCTGTCAATTAATAATAAAAACAGTAAATAATATCTGATGTGCAAGTTTGACTACATTGCAATATGCATAGTTTGTATATAAATAGAGTACTAATATTTTGTGTTGCTGATATCTATCAGCATTTTCTTTATTTCTTGAAGTAGAGTAAGGTATGATGAAATAGGTCTTGTTAGTAGCATTTTAGTGATTGTTTGGTAGAGCAGAATACGAAGACTATTCTTGACGTCATTTATGTAACCAGTGTAAATTCTATACGTATCCCAGTATTTGGGCTTATTTGTTCTTGTCTCCATTCAGCTTTATGACTTAAGTCAGGATTATTTTTTTCCTCTGAGATGTAAATCATTCATTTTTTTCACACAGCACAGTATGTTTAAAATTTAGCATAATGTAGCTACAATATTATGACAGTGGCTGTCTGAAGTTAAAGTTTTATAAAAACCTCACAAGTTCATTGAATGATTTCTCAGAAATAAAGACTGTTAAACTAAAATTTTACAGCTTGGTGTTTGTCCAGTTTCAGTATTTTCCTCTATTTTTGGAGAGTGAGTTTGGTTTTGGATGTTTCAGCATCATCAGTGTAGAGTGCTGCTTATAGTTAAACCAAACAAATATATAAATCCCTCACTGAATCTTGGTATTTCTGCATTCCTGTAAGTCTCAGTTTTGATTTGATTGACTACGGAAGTGCAGGATCAGACATGGAGAATTAGTAATCTAGGCACAGGATTTTCTTGTTAACACGACTGGAAGTATTTTAGTCATATTTTTGTATAAATTCAAATTTCTTACTTCCCCAATTACACACCTGAAGGAATTTATTTAGGATTACTTTGTATTTTCAGCAGCATAAATCCTATTCCAGAATGTTGTGTGTTGCCTGTGTGCATCACTACCCAGCAGCAATTTGGTGATCTGTAAGATAACTTTAACTTTTTACTAGCGTCAGTGTAAGTAGGGCCATATTTGCACTGTATGGTAAATCCAATAAAGATTAGTATGCTTGGGGTATATTTATGTCAATTTTCTGTAGAAAGCTTGTCAGTTTACCATCTGGTGATTTTTCTCATGGTGAGTCTCAGCAATTATTTAGTTTAGTGGTTGGTATTACTAAATATTTGACATAAGACATCTCATTTTCTCAGAACCATTAACAAAATACTCTGATCTGACTTGAATAAATTTCTAAAGTCTCAATATATCAAGTTATGTATCCTTTGTTCTGATGGCTTTTTACCCAATCTTTAGCACACTTGACTTTGCTTACTGGTGTAAAGAAGTCTTTGTGTTACCGTGTTTTTAATGTACATAATTCAAAAAGCTACAGCCATTTACCTACACTAAACACATTACAGAAGTTATAGCTTATGATTTAGTAAATCGGTGCATAGGTTGTGTATTACCACCCCAGGCACTAGAGTTGGCATCAAGAGTCCAAAACCTCATTAAATTGGATGAGTGTGAATGCTATTCAATACCATTTTACATTTGGCAGTTTTAGCCTTCTGTTTTTACAAGGTTGAATAACATTTTGTTTTCTTAAGCTTTGGATTTGCATGCCTTCAGAAAGAAAACCTCATTTTCTATTTTAGAAAAATTATCTCTCTGCAGTGTCTACAGGGAGCATCTACATGACAAAATTAAACAGTGGAACTGTAGTCTTCTTTATCACACTAATCCTTCCCCAGAGATTAGACTGTATTTATTCTAGCGTCTGAAGTCTTTCAGCATATTTAACATGAGTAGATTCATATTATCTTTAATTATGCTATTTAAACCCTGTTCAATTTAATGCTTAGATAAGTCATGTTTTTCAGGAGCCATTTTTATGTCCAGGGTGAGAAGTTAGTAGGATAGCGTCATTGACAGTCATAGTAGCTCTGATTTAGCTCTTTCAGTGTGACATATTGAAACCTCATTAAATTTCTCTCTTACATCCAGGGATGCCAGCCTTGTCAGCTGGTGAAAACTGCACACTGTAACCAGCTGTATTTTGAATTTTGGGAGGCCTTAGCACAGCCATGAGACTCAAATGTGAGCTTCCTCTGTTTGTATTCACATCACAGCTTCAAGCAGGTGGTGGAGGGTTAATATGATGACATTTTGGGAGGGCTACCTGCATTTCAAGAAGCTGCCCCTTGTATTCTAAGGTGTTGATAGGTCTCTATTCTTTCAGCAAACCTGATATGGTGCTGGAGACCAGCTGCTGGTGCCATGTTTTTCACATAGGTAGCAGTCTTTTAAAAGATTTTTGCAAAATACAATCATTCAAAAAGCAACTGTGTGCTCTAAGTAGTATTATTAATGCATAGGTAGAATTTGTAAACTTGGGGTGTTTGATCATCTAAAATAAGCTTTGTGTCCAATCTAATTTTGTTTTGCTGATTCTGGAATGGCACAGGATCTGTACAAGCATTCATCCCGAGTTAACCACTTCCCATCTTTCCCCTGAGAAGCCACGGTGAAGGTCTAGAGGGGAAAGAGAAGGAAAAGAAATTATTTGGGGACTATTTAGGGTAGGTTTCTGGGCTAATCCAAATGGACACTAATTGGCCTGCAATCTCCACTTGCGTTCTCTTCATGCAGTTTTACGAGCAATAAACTTGGGGGGGAGGGCTGGAGAGGGAACAGAAGACAAAGCAAAAAAACTACAAACCACATTTCTGTGTTTCTCTTGAGCTCCCTGCCGTTCCTTTGGGTTGGCACAAGTCCCTCTGTCTCTCTCGCTCATTGTAACTTCTCTTCTTCCTGGAGGATGAGGAGCCGGAGTAGGCCTTGCTGCTTTTCATTAGCACCCGCCCTGGAATGCCTTTGAACAAAGGCAGGGCATTTTCACAGGGACACTGTGAGGAAGAAGGGCATCAGGGCTGCCAGTCTAGTCCAGCACTTGTGAGAGACTCCAAAGTGCATCCCCTCACAGATGTTTATTTATATTTTCCACAGAAAGGGAACATAGACAGATATTTTGTGAAATGTGAAAAAAATATTTGTGCATGAAACTGAGTTTAAAATGCTGATTTTTCAAAGCTACTCTTAACAGAAGCATACATTTCAAAGGATGCTGAGCTGGAAAATGTTCCTCGTCTCTGTGAGGGCATCTCAAGTTCTGATCTGAGAGAAATAACTAGTTGAGTAGAAAGGTAGCTGGTGCAACATGAGAGGTAAGTTTCTAGAATACGGGAAGTCCAAATCTCACCTCTGTGAACTATCATCTGAGTCCCCACATTGTTATACCCTTTACTTTCCTTGGGTGGAACTGTTCCACTTTATGGAAAAAAAACCCAGTTCTAGTGGGAACTTAAGTCTGTGTTTTGCACAGGACTTTGTCAAATTATTCCCTAACTCCAGTACTACTTAATGATGATCTGAGATTTTGAACCTTGTTATAGATATTTAAATATTTACCTGGGAATAGCAAGTCTGATGTAAGCCTCTTTCCATCACTTTTTTTCTTACTTCAGTAGTGTTGAGAGTAGAGGGAATCCTGATTTAGGCTGGTGTGCACACCAGATGCAGTGTGATGCCACTCACAAACACCATCTTGCTTCTCCCTCTCAGTTAGCTACTGTGCGGCAGTTTCTGCAGTGAAAATACCTGATTCTCAGCCCATGACAATGCAATTGTACAGCTTCTGCTTATAGAGCTCATGTGGTTCATTGCATGGTCTCTGCACAATGCTACTTTACACGGTGAAGATCTGCCCTTGAAGAACTGAATCTCATCAGATGTAGCATGCCCCTGTCCTTACAGGTCTTCCACAGTTCATGGAAATGCTTCTTTATCTCTAATTAGTTTTTAGCCTTCACTCTGAGGAAAATTAGGTTTAGAGAATCACTCTCCTCCTCGCACTTTCTGCCTGAGGAACTTATGAGTTTACTTGCATACACAAGAAACTTGAAAGCAAAACAAAAGCAGGTCTGTCTTCTTTAAGATTGAAGAATGCAAGTATGTGTTGAAAGTTTTACTTTTCAGCATTATTAAAAAATTACCATCTTCATCCAGTGGTAGACCACTGCTTTTTTTAGTGACTGCCTTTGGTTTGCTAGTGAACTCAAGTTGTTTTCTGGCTCTTACTGTGGATTTCTGGGGCTTTTTGCTAATAATTGTAGAATTTTAGGGTTAAAAGGGAGCGCTAGAGATCACCTAGTTCATCACCCTGCCCCAAGGCAGCATGAGCTAATCCTGACAGATGTTTGTCTAACCTGTTCCAAAACTTTACAGTTATTCTTTAAGGCCCTCAGGCAATCTATTACAGAGCTTCTCTACCCTTACTCTGGAGTATTTTTTGATAATGTTTAAAAAACTTCTTTTCTGCCATTAAGCCCATCACTTCTTGTAACTATGGATATGGAAAGCAGATTGCTAGCTTGCCCTTTGCAGTAGTCTTTTTTTTGTAGCTTAAAAATCATATCATGTCTCCTGTTTTACTTCGCTTGATAGAGCTCCAGTTTTTTCAGTCTTCCCTTGTGGTTGGTGTTTGCTATTGGCCATGCATATTGCTATCCTGTATACCTGTAAACTCTTTTTAGGCAATTTCTTCATTTCCCTTTTTTCTTTGGAATTTCTCTAGAATATATTTCCTCAGAATATATTCTATCAATAAGATGGACTGCATTCTTCTCTACTAGAAAATTAGTTGTTTTAAAACTCCTGTTCATTTGTGGTCTACCGTTGCAGTGATGGATAATGACAATACAGAGTTAGCTTATGTTGATACAGCACTTTTTGTGTTAAGAGATTACCACTGGCGGCAGTGAGGGATATCATATACACTTAGTTGTCACTCTTTCCTCAACGTTTACTTAAGACCAGTGTTGCAGATCGGCTACTGAACTAGATGATGTTACTAAGAATGGCTGTATGCTCTAATAATCCATGTTTTTCAGTGATATTTTATTGCTGAGTATACAAAAATTTTAGGGCACGTTTCTCAAAGGCTTTAAAAATTAGTGCAAGAATTGGGCAGGTTGAAAGACCTGTTGAATGTTCATTTTATACTAAGCTTATAAACAGAAAACTGTAGTGTTGGCTGTCTCTCAGATGGTCAAGTATCATTTGTTGTTCAGCAGAAGAGACAGCAAAACCTGTGGGTCAGGGGGAACCCCTGGCAGACAACATCTATGGAAATAATTTTATCCCAGCTTAAAATGGAGGGACTTGTGGCTATTGCATATGCATCCATGGAAGATAGAGATTTATAGATATCAGAAGGACTGTCAGTGACTTGTAATCATAGGTAAAATCTTTAACAAGCATTAACCCTAGTCATAGTCTTAAATTTCCATGACCATCTCTCAAAAAATATTTCTCTTCGGGAAAATAGTGTTTTGGGTTTGATTCTTAAATTCGGAGAGAAGAGTTCAGTTATTTGTGTAAGACTCTTATTAAGTCATCATGTCTTAGGAATTAAACAACTTAAAACACTTTGCTATGGCAGAACTTTCATTTGCACCAACCCTGTCTTCCTTGAAAACAGAAACATTCAAGGTGGGAATCCAGCTTCTGAGCAAACGTTCCTTAATACAGAAAATTCTTTTTTCCTATTACTGCATGTTAAAAAAAAATGCTGGTTTTGTTTGTTGGGTTTTTTTTCTTGTTTGCTTTTTGAGAATTCATATATTGTTATATTCAGTTCTCCGTCAGTGTCCCCACTTATTTCTTGAATGCTCTGTTCGAAGATATGTGCACCTTGTCTAAAAAGCCAGCTGGGGTGCCACAAATAGTGTCTGTTCTATTTATGACTGCAAAGTAATTACAATGGAATTTAAAGACTCGGTTTATAGATCCAAGACGAGGATCTTCTGTGTACACTAAAAGGATGAATCCTTTCCAGACCACTTCTTATTTGGCTGAAGATGAACTTGAGGAAGCATTTTGGAGTGTCAGCCAAGGCTGCTTTTAGAAAGACCTGGGTGGGATTCATACTGTTGATATCCAAATAAAAAGAGGCCCTGATTTTAATCTCTGCATGGTTACTTTATTGTAGTTATGAAACCATGAATTAACTTTAAAGCTTTCAGGGATGAAAGGAGACATATAAGCAAGTGCCTGTTATCTTTTTTAGATTCATGGGAAAATATTTTAACCAGTGTCCTAGTGGCTTTCTCTTGTGGACTTGTCTTTTGTTTATTCTGTTTCTGTGTGGTAGGCATTTTAGTTTCTTTCCTATGAGAGCAAGAAACTCTGTGTGTGAGAGAAATATGTACAGGAACAGGAAAATAAGATGGGGACTGGTTTCGGGAAGAGAAAGGGAATAATCTGTCGTACTTAAACGAAAGCGTAGTAAGTATTCTCTGCTTAAGATGAAGCTGAATATGGCTCTTCCTGGTAAATGTCACTGAAAGTTGGTGAGTTTTAGTCTTTCTCAGCTAAAGACTTGTCTTCAGCATTCGGTAAGGAGTAACAATATCGAATGATAAAGAATATAGGTATAATCATATGAGGAATATAGATATAATTGTTAGCAGGAATATCTTTTAAATTGTCTAGAAACCTTTTAGAATCGAAATACTGTTCTCTCCCCAGTTTCATTAGACATTTCAGCATCCCCTCTTCCCATCCAAAAAACAGATGGATGTCAGGGCATAAGCTGTAGGGAAAATATACTTATTCTGCAAACAGTTCTAACATGTAAAAATGAAGGAAGGTAACCTTGTGACAGGAGAGAAGCATACGTCTAGAGTGTGTGTGGCATAGAGAAAAGGTGCATTCTCTAAGCACTCATTTAGATGATTTTGAGGAAATGAGGTCTCTTTGCTATCAAACTAGGGCATATTTTGTCATCAAGACAAAAGATATTTGGCTGCATGACTGTATTCCTAAGCAAAGCTTTATCTTTTGGTATCTAAAGAATAAGATGGGCTGATATTCTGAAGCATATGGTGACAGTCTCTTTCTGGTTTGCTTCTTGTGATAAAGTCATATGGGCTTCCCAGGCCTACCCGGAAGGCAAAACGGGACCCATCTAGTAATAATGACATTAGTTAATGAGTCTTGGTAAATAATATACAGGCAGTACAGAAAAGAGCAATGAGACCACTTAGAATTTAGCCACTGAGAGAACATACAGTGAAAAACAGGCTTGCTTCTCCTCACCAGCATGGAAAATCAGATGCTTCGAAGTCCATTCTGCATTCTTTTCATTATGAAGTTATAATTCTTGAGCAGACCTGCATGATAATTATGTTATTAAAAAATGCCTTCTGAAAATGAAATTCTTTGCTTAATCTAGCTCTCTTCATGGATGAAGCATGAATGACATTTTCTTCTTTCTCCCATCTGCTGTGCCCTGTGTTTCATCTTTCCTTTTTTTCTACAATGTCATTTTACAGCTGTAATGAATGTATTAGGGTTCCTATATATAGTTAAACTTGTGCTCTTAGCACAGTTAGAATCAGACAACGGCAAATACAAAATTAAAACAAGGCTGGTGTGCCAAAAAGGTGGACTAAGTGGAGTGATGCTGTTGTCCTTGGCAGTCTGATGAGCAGATACTGTTAGTGTCACTTGGGGGCAGAGGGGGCAGGGGATGAGCAAAAAAAGACCATTTACTGCATGTTTTTTACACTGAGATTATACAATTATTCTAGCCCCTGTGCCAAAAGTGACAGACCTCGAATTTGTGTATGCATTTTTTAGTGGTTACATATAGTTGCAGTGCATGTTGGCAAATGGAATTGACACCATCTTTTTGGGGAAGCAAACAATTGTTTGCATAACTAGTCTGAGTCTAGCAAGTACTTGTGTTCATCCTGACCATCTCTGCATTCCCAGCCTACAGCATTTTGCCTTTTCTCCCCTTCTCAAAGTGGAAAAAGAAAAACCAAACTCCAGATATTTTAGTGAACTTCTACAAATATTATTGCAACTGTGTTGGTAGGAGTGAAAACTGCTCTTTGGGTCAAAGGCTGCTGGTTAAACAAATACAGTTATGCCACTCAGACTGCCTATCAGTTATCGGAGCACTGTCAAACTTATTCTTATTTTAGGGAGAGGACAATGACGGTGATAGGGACACGACAAATTTATACATCCAAAGGCTGGAAATTATTTATAGCTTTGTAGGATGTAAAAATTCCTGGAATAAAGCACACTTGTGTATCTGCCATGTGAAATTTATTCTTGTCCACACATTAGTGGTAATTTAAGAGTTTTTGAACTCACTATACCTTTTCCTCCTCCTAAATCTATATGGCAGGACTCAGCTCCAATATCCTGCTCTTTCAGCATGGGCAAAATGCCTAGTGAAATCAGCAAACTCATAAACTGGAATTTTAAAGTGTAACAAGATCTGAATATAGGAAGTACAACCATCATCCCTATTTGAGAGAGAAAAAAATTTGCCCTTAAAAGCTTAGCTGAGGCTAAATCATCATTTACTTAATTCAGTTGACATTATTTAATGTTGGCAGCAGCATGTGTGTATGTACCACTGCCCTCCTAGTCAATGGAAGATGTCATAACGATTCAAGTGATTTATCAGTTTATAATTGTTATGCTCTGTAGTAGCTAGAGGCCAAGAGGAAGATAGTAGAGATTCTGCTTAAGCTCAAATTTTCCCTGTGGAAACATCCTACAAGAATGGTAGTAAGAATGAAATCAGTGCTTTACTATGGAAACCTAATAGGATTATCTCATCCAAAAGCCTATATAATTTACTGGCCATAATTATAATGCTTTGCTCTGTAGACTGTAACTCTTACTACGGGATGACTGAGAAAAACAAACTACACAATTTTTAGGCAAGGGTATCATTCTCCATTGAATTCAATAGTATTCTTCCAAAAGGATCCAAATAAATAGTGTCCAAAATTAGCACAGACTTCAAGATGAGGTTTTACAAAGGCAACTGTGCTACTATAATCCATCTCTACCAAAGAAAAGATTAGACAAAAAGAATAGGACTAATCTAAAACAATCTTTGCTCAATCTACCAAGCCACATGCACAAAACCCCAGGGTTAGGTGGGCTTGCTCCCTGGCAGAGTTGTTCCTGCATGCTTTCCATTTTCTTTCAGAGCTGCTGCAGAATGCACAACGACTTTACAAATTTAAATCTCTTAAATCCACCTGTAGTTCCTTGGGTTATAAATATTACCTTCCAACTATGAACAGTGTTAACTGATTGAGGTCTGCCTAAGTCTGGAGATGGCCTGAGTCAGATCTCAAAGCTGCTTCCTTCCTGATGCTTTGTAAAATGATGATGCACATCATTGTTCCCATTATTAATTGTTTCCATAATTGACCTTTTAGCAACTGGTTTGCATACTTCTCCAGGAATTCAAATGATCTCTCATCATCATGAGTGCAAAAAAGCTCTGAACTTCTGCCATCTGGCCATACATATCCTGAGCCCTCTCAACTTTCGCACATTCTTAAAACCAAAATCTGCATTGTACTTTTAGATCTTTTGCTTTTGTGCATTTTCTTCAGTAGAAGCGGATGTGAAGAATTACGGTAATAGACTTGCCCTTACAAAACAAAATGCCAAACTTTTAGTCAGTGCTATTTTGGAGGCTATTTGAACAATTATGGAAAATCTTATATAATTTAGTGGAGAAGGCTAGCCTATCCTAAGAGTATTACATACCTTTTTTAAAAAATAATAACTCCATACCAAGAATTGCTTGGTCTACAAGGCTGTTTAAAGGGTAAACATTATAAAAGAAAAAAAACTGTGGGAACACTGGAGACAAGTTACTCAAAAACTTGAGCCCAGCAGGTAGCAAGTTGAATTTCATAAGAAATAAAACAGAAAAATAGGCTGGGGTTTCTAAATAAATGTGAACATGCATATGATTCCAGTAGTCAGAAAAATAAAGTTTTCATGTATGGCTCAGCAGAGCTTCATTCTTCTGTTTAGCAGAACGTGCTGAACAATTGCCTCTCTCTGGCACTGAGCCATACCAGGATATGGATGTGCTGCATGTAATCAGGATCCATCAGTAGTGTGCCTTTTTTTCTCTCTGATACACTTTTTATAAGGTGTATGTGCAGCTTTTGCACTGTTAGGCAATCTGTTTTTTTAACAAAACTAGCAAATTGGTTTCCAAAATATGGCTTTGAAATATGTACACTTCCACTGTTCTCATGTCTCTGAGAGGAGCTCTGTGGCAGTGTTTAATACGGTCTCAGGTCATTTCGTTACACAGCAAGTGATGCCCTGCTTTAACTCATCTGGACAGGAAACAGAAGGGACAAGAGCAGCTCTGAGCTAGTTTCGAACCCCTGTGAAGTCTGGGGCTGTCCTCAGATGTACCCAGCTCTCACAAGAAAGCAGAGCAGCCTCAGGACCTCACTGGCCATTGCTGTGAATGGAATGCAGCCGTGGTCAGGAAATTTGGTCCCTTGTCCTGTGTGTAGAGCTTTATGCAACTGATCCAGAGATACTACTGTTACTGTTTTGAATTTTTTTGGAAGATCTTGAGAAATTCTTTTTGGGCAGGCAGGTTGTCATTTAAATTGTCCTTCTGCTGCTTGTGTGTTGTGAAAGGGCTGGGATGTTCAAAGCACAATTAGGCCCAACACGCACTGGGACCATTATACATCCATGCATAACACAGGAGATCCTCCTCACAGAATAAGTCTAGATTGAAAAGAAATAGATTTCCTTACACCTATGCATAGAATATATTTAAATGATACATCTATTTTTGCTGTATGGATTTTATATCCTGTGTTCCGTAACTTTCATTTAAATGCCAGTATAGAAATTGCAATACAGGAGGCCATCAGATCCACATAAGCAGCAAGGAGTTAAGACAATAAGACAGTCAAAGCATGGAGGAAGATGTAAAGGCGTGTTGCAGTCTGATGAAGATTACCAGACCACCACAGAAAAGCCTCAAAGCATCCTTCAAACCTCAGGAAAAAATGCACTAAAAAGTTACCATGGGAACAACCAATTTAATGAACCAATAAAAACAGACAGCTATCTACACCTCAACCAAATTATACAAACAAACAATAAAAACAGAACTGTAAATCAGCTGAACTCTATAACTAAGCAGGAAGTGGAAAAACTAAAATATTAAACACAGGAATAAAGCAGGGGGGAAACCCCAACAATCCAATGTTAACTAAGATCTAAAACAGAAAATACAAATGCTGTATAGAAAACAAAATTGAACATCACCACAAGGCAAAGTGTGCAACCAAGTAAAGGCTTTTGTCTAGATAAATGTTAGCATTTTTTTGGTATTCTCTGCTCTTTTGTTTACCGTATCATCAGTGGATTTTTCAACATCATATACAGGCAGCCTGCTTCACCCACTGTACTGAATCAGTGTGTTATGCTAATTTCATGACAACAGCTTTTGTCCAACATACTGGTATTAATGAAGAATATGTTGGATATTGATACATAGAAGACAGGATTTCGATTTAAGGGATGTCAATCTTTATCCCCTGAGACATTCAGGTCCCTTTAGACTTAGACTCCTCCCATATTTGCCTACCTGTTGTTAATAACAAGCTACGTGAAACTGCAAAGTGGTGTTACAAGGTGACATTTATTTGACAAAGCATAATTAACTTAAAAGGAATTTAGTATCCACTGCTATTAGCAAGACCCAGTTTTTAAAGCAGGTAGAAAGAACAGTTCATGAGGAGTACGGGCTATAGCTGTAGCTGGAATAATTTTTAAAGAACTCCTCAGATGTGATACAAAGACAAGTGAGACTAGCCCCCCTAAGATTAATTTGTAAGTTGACAGTATCTTGGAAGTGTTCTGTCTTCCTCAACCAAATGGTTTCATTCATGTAAGATTTATGGATATAATTTCAATAAAAATTTATACTGTAAAAAAAGAAAAAACTAAAACCAAACCAAACCCAAAAACTTAGCATACTTTAGTGTGTTGGAAGCATCCTTCTTTGTATTTTACTTATGAGATAAGATGTAATTTCTTAAATTACTGGAGGCCATTAAGGAAGAACAAGACTGTGTGGTCCAAAATCTCAAAAGGACTCTGTTTTATGTTCGGGAAGCAGTTTGTTCATGTTCTCCCAGACAAATATTTGTTACTTAGCCATTAAATCAAAGATGGACCCATGCTGCCAAATAGGTTTAAATTCAAACCATTAGAGAATTTTAGGTTGTTCCCTTCCAGAGCTTTGATTTGTGCCCATCTCTTAATGTGAGGCTTTTAAACTTCCAATTGCTTTATTAGTATTGGTTAACAGATGAAACTATGTGAACACTGAAGGGGAGGAAATGGTGCATTTTTATTTGAAAGTTTCTATTAATTTTCTTTGGCCAGCCTTTGACTTTGCCTCTTTTCACTTTTTGGCAAGGTCATGGTTCTCACAAATATTTGAACAAGCAGTTGAATTTGCATATGAGAGAACTTCTAATGGAAGTGGGTATTTTTACATTCTTTTGACTCTGCACTAGGACAAGTAACTAGCACAACACACATTGTACATTTGTATGCTGTACTAATAGAAGAGAACCATCTGCACTTAAAAGTTGCAAACACCTCTGTTAAGTGAGCTTGAGCAACTGAACTTGCTCCTGATCATTGTTCTTGCAGAAGAAGGGAACACATTCTTCAGACAAATAATTAATTAAAAATAGATTTTGATTCTCTTGATATCTATTTTGTAAATGTGAAACCACACCCCTTGCTGATGAAAAGCAAAATCCTTCCCTTGTTTGCAGGCAAGCACCAATTTAAAATCCACCCAGTCACATCAAGTCAGAGAAGTTAGTTATTTCCTTCAGATACCAATTAGTGTCTGTGCCACAGTTGGGAATACATCTTAAAATTTCTTGGGATCCTATCCTATGATAACATTCAGAGTTACTCCAAGCAGATTAGGGCCTCCCAGAATAGCCATTGAATATGGGAATCTGTGCAAAAGCTGAGATTTAGCAATGAAATGAGTAAGTTATAACAATACTATAACATTATCAGCTTGAAGCAAATTAATCATGTTGCTATTGTAGAGATATCACTACTCAGATTAATCATAAGAGAGAGAGCTGAATAAAAAACACATCCTCCCCACCCTAGCCCCTTCGTTTTTTTGAGATTTCTAGCAGACATAACATATATTTTAGGTGCCTTGCTCATGGTTCCTTGTTTTTATTATGTGTTCTCTGCTACTGACAACCCATGCTTGGAGCTCCTAATTTTTGACACGCTGAGATTGGTTGCATGCCTAGGTTGCATGTGAGTTAGGGAAGGTCATAGATGAAGTGTTCTGTGTTTCCAGTCATGTCTTTGTAAAGTGCCTAAACCAGGTGATTTTATCACTATGTTTACTGATTCGCCTTGTATAATCAAGCACCATTTTCCTAAGGAAAGCCCAAATTAGTTTTATTTCAGACAGCTTTTTCTCCATCAAACAAGCTTGATGCTTTAGCATCTAATTTGTTACTTGCCTTTTTATTCTATTTGCCACCAGCTGCAAATCTTACTTCCCATGCCCCTCTTCCGCCCCTCTAACATCTGTAACCTACTGGTGCAGCACCATGGTGATTTCGGGAGAAGCTTTCTCCAGAAATTTAATAGAATCACATTAAACGAGAGTTGTCTGGAACTGTGGAAGAAGAATTTTTCCCATGGGTAAAGATGCATTGGTATATGCTGTGAAGCTACCTCTCTCTGTGCAAAGTAAGCACCTTTTGTCAGGAGATTTAGTCACTTTAGTCTTTCCCAATACGCTACCAGTATTTTAGCTGAAAAATGTGGCATAATCAATAGAAAGAAGTAAATGGGTGACCAGTGAAGAACTATTTGTTTTACTGCTTACTGCATGGTTGCTAAGGAATGACTTGGAAGATGGGGACCAGGTTTGTGAAATTAAAGTTCTTTATCCATTACAGATTTTGTTCCTTGTGTGAGTCTGCGTCAGTAGCACATAGTGAAACTCAAAGTTATTCTAGTCTCCTTCATTACATGTATGCTGACTGCTACTGAAAAAATTGCAGGATTTTAAAACACATGCTACAATATAGAATCTCAAAAATTAATGCAGTTGTTTGGAGAATCTTTATTTTTTGATGAAAAAAACCCCAAACAACCCAAGCCAAATACTCTGGATTTGTTCCTTTTTATTTGTTTACAAGGATATGATTGTGAAACACTACTAATAAACTTTTATTAACAATAATAGACAACAGCTGTGGGTAACATGGACAAAAGGCCTGTTCAAAGATTCATTCCTAGGTTGCATGTCATGTTTAAAGCTATAAAGTATAATGACCTTTTCAGAGATCAAAGTCCTTTCTTTTTTTTCCCCCAAAGAGATGTTTGAGGTTATATGTGAACTGAACACATTGAGTGAAGTTTCAGTTTCTACCAAAAGTTAATTAACACAGAAGTTGAGAATTTTAGTGCCATGGGGGAATAAGGAGGACAAGCCAGGTGGATGGGCAGGTGACCACATGCACTTTTCCTCATGCACCACCCAGCAGATTAGTTAGTTGCCAGTGCATACTGCCACTGCCTCAGGACTACGTAATGAACCTGCCATAGGTGGATTTCATTGTGTGTGTTGTGGTGGATGTGTGACTAGCATAGAGCAAGACTTTGCTGTTAGCTTGCAGTTCTTCATCACTCAGAACAGTGCACTCTCTTATGCCTGCACAGAAGCATGGCTAAAGTGAGAGCTTCGATGCAATTATTGCCGTGGAAAGTTTTCTTCTAGGCTGAATCCATTCAGCTGGTGTAGGCCTGCCAAAGGATAGCATCATCTGGATGCTGTATCTCCATCAGTGTTGTCACAGGCCTTGATAGTACTCCCTGTCTATAAAGAATCTTTTCTGAAACATGCTACATAAGTAGTATGTGTTCTTCCAAAGGTCAGTACCGTGTACTTTGCTTTCCTCTAAACTAGTGGTTGTTCAGAAAGTTATTGCAGATCTGATTGGCCTCTCATTGTCCTCAAACCTGTCTTGAAGTTCCTCAAGTATAAGTGGCAAACTGATCTGTGAAGGAGAAATGTTTGGAATGGGCTACCAGAACGCTGCGACAAACAGAGAAAAGTATATTTCATTTGGCTACCTTTGGCCTGGTGTCCTGTCTGGAAAGGGCAGGCAGTTTTTCTACAACTCAGACTTGTATCTGAAGCTTGCAGGTTGTCTTATCTTCTGCTGTAACCTAAACCAAAATGTGTAGCATAGACCATATGATGCAATGTTGCTTACCACTGCTTGCTGTTATAAAAATCAGATACAGTTCTTCCAGCTTTTCTTCTGTTACGTGAAGGATTGTGGACGCTGTTATGGGTTGTTTTAACCATAAGGTTCCAAATCCCAGATAAATTCATTCTGTCAAAGTCTTCTGAGAAATAATGAAAATTTGTGTTGAAAGCAAAACTTTTTTTCTCAGTGTTTTTCCAGAATGAAATTTTGTATAAACCATTTCATGTTTTCTGGGGAGATCTATATAGTCTTTGCAGAACTTGCTTTTCTACAGAATCCAAAATGGGTTGAGTAGAAGCCGTGATTGAAGGAAGAATCTTCTTGTCAAGTTTTATCAACCTGAGGAAGTAAGATTTTCCCCTGTGCTGTTTTTCATGAATGTTACAGCATCGTTGATTTTGTCTTTAACTGGAAGTTCATCCTAAGTGAAGATAGGGTTCTCAAGGAATGTATTCAAACCCCACACTGTTGACAGCTGTGCTGACACTGCGCAGATGTTGAAAAGGCTACTTCCCGTGCTGACTTGTACTTTCATAGTCTTTGGTCAATATTTTTACCATCTATGCTCTTAGGCAGCATTGTCCTGTTCTACATTGGTCCATAAATAGTCTTTAGCTAAGCAGAGAACCAGCACAGGTGGAGTACCTGGTACATCAAGAGTACTTTGTATTTCACCCCCTGTTTTTCATTCAGCATTATTTGGACTTCCTGGCAAACTTTTCTATAAGCCAGCTTCCCCACAATTCATTCTCAGGTTACTCAATAGAATCCCAATGTAATAAACATCCGATTTCTATTAGTGCTGAAGTTGAGTGACCCCCTGATTGCCAGCATTCCTGTCCTGGTATTGCTGTATGTACTGACTCACTGGTTTGCTTACAAATGCTGTAGGGCATCACAGGGAGTTTGCCCTTCTCTGCTTAGGCTGGCATCATCAAGTGTTTCAGCAATGATATCTTAGCAGCCAGTTTGGAGGGCTGCAGCTCAGAATAAGGGAAGGAGCTATTTTGGGTGGTATTACTCCATTGCAGACACAGAGACTGTGGATAAGCACATATATTAATAAGGACTAAATTTTGGAAGACACCAGATACTGAAGTGATGAGTGCCATACAAGTACCTAGATAAAATATTTTCTGGGAGGCTGCCAATATAACATCAAATGAAGTATGAAGTTAACACCTTGTGTTGCATGGTGGCTAGCTATGAACATTTCACCCTGAAGAGGAGAAATTGATAACACCGTGCTATCAGCAACTTTTAAGTTTTACTATAGCCTAATGGAAAACCAAGTCCCCATAATGATGGTATCTGGCTATAAGAAAAATTATGAGATTGCATTTAATAGAATGGGGTTCAGGGAGAAGTCAATAACGACTACAGCTTAATCAGTAAATAGAGAGAGCAGCACGCATTTAGATACAGCAATACATTGCCTGTACAGAAGCATCTTCCCATCAATAGCAGTCTTTTCCATCGGGTTTGGATCAGACTGATAAAGCATTGCAGTGCGTATATAAGCAAACAGATGGGTACATAAGTAAGTTTTCAGAATCATAGAAATCATTAAGCTAACCAGTATATCTTTGGTACAGAGATAAAATGACAATGCAGCACTCTTATCTCTGCCTTTGGTCATAATATTGTGCATATATATTTGTAGTTCATTTCTCTGCCCCTCTCTCTCTTTCCCTCTCTTTGGTAACATTGTCCAGATCTTCTCTCCTGCCTGTGGGGCCTCACATTAGGGTATCATATTTTTTCCTATCTGGTGGCCTGCGGTTTGTCCATTCCTCTATCACTTGAGTGTTTCTATTTTGGTGCCAACTTATAACATCCCAGACTTCAGATCAAGGGTTTCTAACAGAGATATTGTCCCATGGACCTGCTTCCTTCCCATTTGTGATCATAAAAACCACCTCTTTTGTTCACACAAGGCCCCTGTGACAACTGTAGGAATTGTTACATGGAAATTCATACAAGGAAACTATTTTAGTGAGTTTCACTGGCTGCATTTAGTGTAGTAAATTATTTATTCCTTACCTCATCTTCTCATTTCTTCCTGTTTCTCATGGCTGAAGATACGGAGGGCTTAAACCATATGACCAGTTAGTGCTCTGAGGGCACCGTAAAATGCTCCACAAACTAGCATGTGACATTTCTTTGAAGTGCTGCAGAAGCTAAGTAAAGGTATGGTGAGCATTGATTCATAGGCCTGAGAGTGTGTTGCAATATATGCCACGTGAAGGGTTTCCTGCTGATGGAGATATGCATTCCAAAAGGAAAACATGAGGTGATGAGGAGGCAGGATGTGGACAAGTAACTTCAAAGACAATAAAAAGTTAATGTTGCTAGGTGACAACAGATTTAACTTTAGCATTGTAGTTACAAAAAAAATCAAACTTCAAACAAAATGGAAGCGTGAAGGCAGCATAAACTATGAAATGCACAGCTCCTAACAAGAGTAAAAGAAATTCTATTCAGAATTCTCTGTATATGCCTATATAACCTTTTACTTAGTGGCTTGGATATTACCATAATTTTGTTAATGCAGGGAATGAGTGAAGGCAAGAAAAAGGGCGCAAAATTGATAGAGAAGGGTCAGATAGTGTTGTCATACTAGTTATTCGTATTTTTGTGCTATTCCATGTATTTACTGTGTTTATGTTAAAGAGAGAGTGTCTCTCTATTGTGCAAACACGTTGGCAAGTTGAATTGTCCCTTGGGCCACTGCCGTTATCTTTGACGTGAACATGATCACCCAGGAATTAAGGGAACCTTGCAGGGTTCAAGCTGTGTTGCAAAGGGAAGGAGGTGGGGGCTCTACCTCTGAAATAAAGGTTGTGCTGGAGCAGATGCAGACTCATCTGCTCAGTGCCAACAGGGACCTATTCTTTTAGTCTTAGACATACTATGAGCTGGTGACTCGCCCTAGATCATCCACGTTCGCAAGAAGAGAGGAAATGCTGACATGGTGGAATATCATTTTCAGTTATTAGCCATTTAGTTCTGGCAAGCCTGCTGATTGGGAGAAAACCCATCCGGATTTTCTTGCCTTTTGCATTTATCTTGTCTTTGGCAGCAATGTCCACACTCACATGCAAGTTCTCCAGCTAAGCGGTGCATGCTAATTGCATTCACTCTGCTGGACCTTCAAGCTCCCTGTGGAGTACAGCAGTCACATCCATAGTGCCCACAGAAGTATCTGAGCATGCGCGGAATCCTCCTCTGTGCTTGAGTTCCCTTGCCACAGGAAGGGAACTCCCAGTATTTTTTATTTAACACAACTTATGTGCAAAAAAGTTTAAATTTTATTTAAAGAAAACTAGTTTTCCAGGTTGTGGTGGGTTTTTTTTGTTTTTTTTTTTGGGTTTTTTTGTCTGCTGCCTCCATATATTGGTCAATGCCAAAATATGAGGGGAAAAAAGGTATGGGAAAGTAAAAAATTAGAGATGGATTAGGAAGAAAGGCAGTCAATGAAGGCAAAAAAAATCCCCAAACCTGTGGGAACATGAAAAAACTCTCACTTTTGGTTTTTGCTTTTTGCAAAATATAAAAAGTGAGTATTAATATATTTTCACACACACAAAAGAACTCCTTATTACAAGCTTTATGGTGGAATTATAATATATACTATTTCTTTGTTTCGGACTACTAAAATGCATTTATGTATCTTATCTGTCCCATGGCAGGATAGTTTCATAGGTTTCTCCAGCTTTAAGCTATAGTGGTTTTGGTCTTACTGCATCACTTGCTAAAGCTTTGCTGTTTAACCTCTGCTGTTGTATTCCTCAGAAAAAATACTGTTAAAGTGAATATATGACACCATAACCAGGAAACCACTGTTCTATGTGTTTTATTAAAAAAAGAAAGAAGCAAAACCCCAAACCATAAAAGTGCTGCTTTGGGACAAATCCCACTTAGTAGTGTATTTTAAATCAATTATTAATTGAAACCTAGATAGCAAAAATATTACAGATAGCTCCAAGACATGCAGTTGAGCTCTGTGTCTCACGCTGAAATATTTTCTTGAGAAGAATAATGTTTTTTTGTCTGACTATGAACCGTCTAAGATTTATGATGCCTTTAGTTTTTAATTTCTGTGTTTTTATGTGTTTGGATTTTGTAAATAATGATGTAGTAGGTAACTATAACATTGTCCCCTAGCAACTCTAACAAGTTTTTGAAACAAAACTTTCCAGTTTTGTGACATATATCCAATTCATCTGAATTCTCATGGGTAATCTGGGATAAATATGACACGTATATATGCAGATCTGGATTGTCTGTTGTGATACTACAAAGAAATATTCAAATACATATAGAAATACCATTAAACCAGTGACTCACTTGTCCTAAGCAATACATTCAGGCTTTATGGGACACAAAAAACTGTATGGCATTTGACTAGGTAACATTTACCAACAGCAATATGCAGTTTAACTGTCATTACAGTTTATGGCTGTAGCTTATCTGAATTGTTCGTGATAGTATATATTGTTTTACATTGGTGACTGTAGTCAGGCATCTACACGGTATCTCTCTATCTCTCCAGTAGGAGACTGGTCACCTCCTCATCTTTATGCATGAGGTAAGTGAGCGTGAGAAGCTTACAGATATTTCAGATGATCATTTTGGCTTGTGCTGCCATAGTTCTGGGGTCCAAGGTGAGAATGCAAGCAAAGTAGGAAAAAAAACGCTTCACAGTCCCTTGGGAAAACACTCACTTTACGGGGCTCAGGGAACCAAGGCCTGCCCTAACAAAGCAGCCAGAATTTCTCCTAGTGGAAATGGAATAAATCCAACGGAGTCATCTATATGCTCCACACTTTCCTCACCCAGGCGTGTAGGAGTTGTGTCTGGGCAGACTGGGTACAGTTTCATTCTGTTCCAGAATTAGGAGAGCAGATGGGTGACTTAGAGTCATATTTCCCTCCCATCTCTGATCCTGTACTGAATCCAGATCAACATCTCTGTTTTCCATTTCATCACCCTCATTCCCTTCTTCTATCCAGGCTAATTCTTTTCTCTTCTTCCCAGCTTCCTCAGGGAGATGTTTTCTTATTTCAACAGGAGACTGTTACCAAAACTTTCCTCTAGGCATTGTGGTAAAGGATGAGTGTTGGTCCAAAGTTAGAAGGAGATACAGAGTACCTTTCTTTCCACCCCCCCACCCTCCATCATATTCAAAGAGAATGGAAGTAGCCTTGTACTAAAAGCAGAATTTATTTGTTTGTAACCTATTTTTAAAGGTAGGGAGATGGCTTGTTAGAGTAATCTTGTACCCCAGGGATGACAATATTATCTTAACATAGGAGAGATGCTCATTGGAAGGAATTCTGCCTTCAGTGTGCCTGCATTATTTTCTTTGTAAGAGTCCCCTATCAAAATAGTTGCTGCTGTTGCTTTTCTGAACTCCTTTGAAGTGTGGGCATGTTTCTAGCTGTACGGGCTTTGATTCCAGATTATTCTTCATGAGGAACCCAAAAATATTTTAGTGTTCACGTAGCAATGTTCATGTGGCTTGTTTTGTCTATTTCCACCTTTTCAAAACACATCTTTCACCTTTTTGACGCTAAAGTGCTATAGGGAGAGCCGGGATTGTTTTATTCTTGCCTGTAGCTCTTTATTCCATAAAACATATGGAAACCCAAAGGAAAAAATGGAAATACAGAGTCTACCATCTATACTTTATCCGTGGAGGCTGTTCCTTGCATTTTCCTATTGAGTGCTTGTTTTCGTCTATGTTTACCTGGGTCATTTTTTAAAAATTTAAATCCCTCTCGTTACTATGCTGTCTTATCTCCCATCAAATCTATTTAAATCAGGTGCAGTACAGGGCAACTCTTTACTTGGAAGGGCTCTAGAAATGAAATCTGTTAAGATCTAGGTTAAATTTAATATTGAAGTTATGACTGAACAATTTTGCAAGCCATCAAACGTTACAGTGAGACTCCTCACAGGCACTCCAGCACTCACTTATTTCTTTTGCATGCCAAGTAATCTGTGCCATGTAACAAATATTATATAAATGCAACTGCAATTTAAGGATAATGCATTGCATAAGAGTGTGTAGTTCTGCTATCAAAACTGGCTTTTACAGCCTTAAGCCTGGTCCTTAAAAGTAAGGTTAAGCAAGATTATGCTATCTATGATATTGATGCGGTTGTTTTCCTTTGGATGCTAAGTAGTATCTCTTACCCCTTAGATTTCATTCCTCTATCAACTTCACTATGAGATAGTTTATTGTTTCTGAGACCTGTTGTGTCTAACATACTTTGATGCATGACCACTACCCTGAACTTCCCTTTTAAGGATAGTCATGTCAAGGGTGTATCAAACATGCCTTGTGTCACAGGGGGACGCCAGCGCTGTATGAAGTAGAGCCAACAGAGTGTAGAAAGGGTCCCACTGACAGAAATCAGGGCTCTTTCCCCTGCCCCCAACCCTGCTTATTTAGTCTAGCAGAATATAAGAGCATATGCACAGACAAACTGGCGTCCCATTACATTCCTCCAGGGTAAATAATTTATCAGGACTGATGCTGATTAAGTATAAATGCGGAGAGTGTCAGGAGTCCAGGTGACACAGTGGTGTGTGCTGGCTCTTGGCTCTGAGTAGAGCAGGTCACATTTCACCCTTCAGATCTGCATCCTCTTTTTGGGGAATGTTTGCGGGGCTTGTGCGCTTTTTGTTTTGTTGTGCTTAGGAATAGACCTCTTTTAGAAGAAAACGAAATGTATTCATTCAGGCTACAATGCCATAGTACACATTTATTCCTAGAGCATGTATTCATTAGGAGATAATTACATGGATTTTACACTCATCAGTTATATTGATAATTACACTGATTTTATCCAAGCCCTCTTATAAATCCTGATGTTTCAGTCCACCCTCCTGAATCCATTTTTTTCCTGAATTTATACCTGTCCGTTTAAAAATTTTTCTAGTTTATTTCTGCCTTAAGCCCACAGGCTTTAAGCAAGGTAAAGGTTGTGTAGATGTAACTTTCATCAGATGGCCAATCATCACTGCACTGTATAGGTGTAATACAGGTACTGAGGCAGGCCTTGGGGCTCCAGTAGTTCTCAAGACATCCAAAAGCTAGATTTTGTAACAACTGAGGTCCTGATATGGATGTAGTCAAAGCATCCAAGCCACTTTTCAAAATGGATCACAGCCGAATGATTCATTTGGCTCTTGCACTGCTGAGATGGGAAATGCCAACTGCTCTTTAAAATCCTAGGCCTAAAACACTGCACATTGATACAAAGCGTGCCTGAGCTCTGCTGATAGCAGCTACTTAGAAGATCTTTGTCAAATACACAGTTTAATTAGATTGAAAGTGTATCCCCTACAGAGAGGGCAAAAAGGTCAGGACGGGAAATTGGAGGAGTGCTCTCCTCTATGGAGAACACAAACTTCAGCAGAAGCTTGAGCTACTAGTGGGTGTCCGGAGATGAGAGTTTTGGCTGCATGTGAATCAGCAGGGATCGCAGCTGGAATGCGCAGCTGGGGAAAGGGATGGGAAGAAGGCTAAAACTCGTTTTAGAGCTCTGCAGATCGAGAAACTTTAACCTAATGCTGCCAGGCTCACTTTTGACAGGCTTCATGATGTGGCTTGGGTCATCCTTAAGTCAGTCCTGCTGCAGGCAGGAAGGAAAAGACCTCTAAAGCACTGGAATATTCTCTGGTGTATATATAGGGACTTTGAATGGAGGGATAAACACAGTGATTTTTAAGAGGTGTTCTTTACTAAATGGTGTCCAAAAAAATCTGTACATGTCAGAGGACCCATCCCTTTTTAAAAGCAAGAAAACTAACTGGAGAAAACACAGGAGATCTAGTATGGAACAACTGATAGGGCCATCAAAGAATTCCCCATCACAATATTAGTGTGTCCACCAAAAAATGACTACCTGGGCTGTCAGTTGTAAATTGCATCCCCAAATCAGATATCAAAAAAAGTTCAGCATTTTCCTACAGAAAAAGAGAGACACCCCTTTTCTTACACTCATGGTCCAGGCATGCTCAAAGCACATGCCTTTTTGAGTCCAATTTGCTGATCTTTTGAGTTACCTTCCCGTATTTCTCATATAGCTCCTTACAAGTGCATTAGCAAGAAATTCAGTAGAATGTGCAGAAGAATGTCCAGAGTCTTCCAGACTCATGGGAGAGAAAGACATGGAATATAGATTAAGGCAAAACAAAGTCTTTAACCAAAAGTCTACCAATTGTTAGTTTAAAACAAAAAAAACATCCACATTATCTGACTAACACTGTATCTATACTATAGAATAGAAATATGTGACTCTTGCACTGGACTGATTGATTGACTGATATTTTTAATCACACTGTATCTGTACTGTTCTGGTTTTTTTGTTGTGTTAAACTGTGTTGACAACTATGCTAAGGAAAGTATTCCAATGCATTCTATAGATGGGGAAAGACATAAAAGCTTCCCAAAGAATAACTGGGAATAAATACTTTAAATAAATGTAGAAATGGGATTAAACAAAAAGATATTGTTGGAGCTAGTCTTGACTTTTCCCAAATATTAGGCATATCCAAATCTAAAGTCCTGATCCTTCTCTGCTTGAAAGAATTGACTCTGGGGAAAAAAAAAAAAAAAAAGGTCTAAAATTTTCAAAATGTGTTGATGAAAACATCTTCGTTTTTCTAGTTTTGTTTTAATTTAACTTTTCAACTCAAGTATAATTTCACTTAGGTTTCTTTAAATATGAATGCCAAAACCAGTATTTCATATAAACAGCAACATTTTTGTTTGAAATTCCTGCAGTAAGCATTATTTTTCTGTCTGAACATTTTTTCCCTATGAAAAGTGTTGGTGCCATGCAAGCTGTTTTTCCTTTTTGCTGGACAATCTTACAATGCTAATAATTTTATCCAGCCTCTGAATTACACAGCTGCTGGGCTTTACTGTCAGTTCCCCTAATTCAGGTTTTCTTGCTTCATGGGATTTGATTAATCAACATCATTATTTTAAGTTTATTGTGAAATGTCTGTTAAGTCTGGCAAGCGTTGTAGCCTAAGTGAAGGGTAATGCTATCTAAACTTAGGATAGAAGACTGTAAGAAATAACATCTTGATGAAGGAAAAAATAGACTCAGAACTTGCTTCTGAAATATTTCTTCGGTTTTGTGTTTATATATAGCAGTCATGTTCATCACAGACAATTTAGAGGATGGGGAGAATACTGGCTCCACTCTACATGTCTCCTTGACAAGGTGAATAAGAGAGTGTCATTTCAAGCTAGTTGTGAAGAGAGTGCGGAGCCCTCTTGGAAGTGGTACAAGGAAAGTCTGCGTGCTGCACAGGAGTCAGTCTTCTTTGGAAACCTTTTATTAGTACCAAGCAATAAACTAACTAGTGTGTGTTCAACATCATGAGCTACAGCTGGAGTGTTCCTTCCCCTACTCGGAGACTTGCCAGTAGGAGTAACAATTTTAAGCAGTAGACGGCCATGGAGCCGTTTGGGCCTGATCCGCTGTCGAACGCGGCCTGTTATTCATCTCACGTAATGTACAGTTTAAGTCAGTTCGGGTTGATGCAGCCAACTTACCCGATTTACCCTTTCTGTGGGTGGGAGAAGCGAGCAATAAGCACCTTGCCAATGAGAGGCAGCAACCGCCTTGTGTTTCCGAGCATTTCCCTATGGATTGTAGCTGGTTAAAGCAGTCTCTTCCAATAGTCACCCGACGGTAAATGCCATTGGCATCCTCTCAGAAGTCAATTCAGAGGCCTGCTCCTTCTGAAGAACTTGTAATGCAAAACCAGAGCTGTGTTGAATTCAGTATTTGAGTGGATTTGGAATGTTTTTAAGGAAAAAAATAGAGAAAACCGTGACTCATTCTAAGACAGCCATAAAATACAGCAGTGCCAGAATCATAAACTGTTGTCCATGAATGTATCAGCCATCTATTAGAGACAGACTTCTGCCAGCAACTCTGCCAATAAGAGACAGATTTTTGCCCATAGCTTTTTTAAGGTGGAACATGCTGGTGTTTATCGCAAAACTAAAGTGTGCCGCTGGAAAGACATAGTAGCATTGTTTCAGATTACTTCCTCCTCCTTTCTGAGCAGCTCTAGATACTGTGCTATAGAGCATTAGCCTTGAATATGCTTCATGGTCATAAGGAGAAATAAAAGAAATGCAGGCAGCAGAGTTTCAACAGTTTCCCAGAGGTCAGCACTGAAATGGGACCACTGGCAAAGAGGCAGCATAAAAAATAAATCCGTGCTTCAGAAAATGGCGTGTCTTGACATCCCTCACAGAGGATGTTCTGATAAACCCAGAAAAAATAATTTATCACCTAGCTGTCCCCTCTACTGCCTGAAAATCAATAGATTCATAGAACCGGATCTCTAGCTGAATCACACTAGCTGCAAGCAGAAACTTGTATCTTGCTGAGGTGGGTACAAAATATTAGCAGTTAAAGACTGAATGGGATAGATTGTTTTAAGGGTGTTATGTATACTTACACAGAAGAAGGAAAAAAACCACGCATCCTCTTCCAACCTGTGATAGTCTGTATGAGACATGCTGCGGCATGAAGACTGTGATCATTTGAAGCAACTTAAAATCAACCATATTTTCATAGTGCTTGTGTTGGTTATCATAGTCTCTTAGAAAATATGGTAATGCTGAGAATAACAAGTGATAACTGTAGGAGGGACAAAAAAGCAAGTCTGAGAGCTGATGTAAGGATTCCCAGCTTCTTAACTTTACGGATGACATAATTGCTGTCACCACAATCCATCGATGCAAAGAGGCTGGAAGCAAGCTGGCAGAAACACAAATTTTTCAGTGACTTGACTGGTGGAGTCATTTATTTAACTGTCCTTTTGAGCAATGTTAGGACTCATATAGGCTCCCCATAGAGCACATACTGTATATCCTCCCTATAAAATATGATGAAGCGCAGATCTTTTTGAGCACATTAGCAACCAGATCCAAAACAAGAGAGCTATAATTTTACAGTTACTGTGCATGATCCATTCCCCCCCATCCCTTTTTTGGCTGTTACTTTTAAAAGCATGAAATATATCCTGTAGAGCAACCCTTCCTGAAAGAATATATTATCAGTGCTTCTGTGTAGTAGATGGAACTGTCTAAAGATTTCTGTTATATTTCTCATTTTTCCAGTCTTTTTCAAAATGTTTTGAGAACGAGAAAAATCAAAATCACTTGAACTGGGAAATGGAAAAGGAGGAGCCAGAATTAAGAGCACTATATAATAAGATTTAAGTGACTACTAGGACTTTCAGTGGCTTAGACAATTCTAATAGGATGCTGGCTACAGTGCTTTTGATATAAGGAAACAGAAGACTGTAAATACTTTAATTGCCAAACCCAAGCTTCTTCACTGCTGTTGAGTGTGATTCAGGACCACCTAAGGAAAGTGAAAGTGGAAGTTATGATGACTGGTGTCTCCTCAAGTGCATAACGAGGGAAACATTAAATGAGATGTGGTGCTATCATCTTGTTAAATCACCACTGACATGGCTTAGAGAATTTGCATGCTCTAACACAGTGAGGAGAACTATTTTTTTACTAAACCTATGGGACTGGCAGGGCAGCAAAATAGACTTTTTAAAATTTGCTTTTTACACATTTGTCGGGGGAGGGGGGGGGTGTGTGAACAAAGCAGATAAGCAAGAAAAATATCAGAGGAAAAAAACCTTTCCTTTCTGTTGTACTATGTAGGAGTGATTATGCTCCTGTAAGCAGGCTGAGAAAGTGGGAAGAGCTGCTTTGCTGTGAGACGTCCAGAGACTGCCAGTTCCATTTCTACTCCTAATAGAGTTTTCCAGAGGTCATAAGCAAATCAATGGGTTTTTAAGTAAGCAAGTATTAAAAGAGTTTTGTCTGAAGCTTGCTGCCTTAGGCAGAACTTGTCTCCTTTGGCTGCGATTGTGATTCCATTTTCTGGGCAGCAAGTATGAAGACTGTAGAGCTTGTGGAGCATGGGGAAACTACTGCCTTATTCCAAAACAAGCTGCAGAGGTGGTATGGCAAAGCTATAACTTCTCATGTCCCTTAGAGAAACTGATTGTTGAACAGACCTGACATTGACACATCTGGGAAAGGAGTCTGACAGGGGGCCCGCATAACAATATGCAGTATTTGATGTTTGAAATGACAGGTGGCCATCTGACTGAAGCCCCTCCTTGTCACAGGCCATGGGGACAATGTCTCGCACACTTCAGTAGTTAAAATTTCAAAAACAAGCCATGTGGTTCTAGTCAGGAGATATTCTGATCCGTTGAGTGAATTACAAAGAACGATCCAGTAGGAATTGGCCTGAAATTCGCTCATCTATCATTCAATATATAACATGTTTTTTGCATTATGATTCATACTGTCATTGCAATTGCTGTAACTATCAACTGATAGCTGACAGTGGGAGCCAACCTAAATCTCAGGGTAAACAGGGGGGTAAACATTGCTTTCAGAGGAGTTATGCCTGCTCCTCTCCATCAATTAATTTAATTAGTTTAATGAAATGCCACGCACCGTTCTTTGTTGTGTTGTCGAGGGAAGATGGGGATTTTAAGGGATGTTTGAGTCTTTCCTCCTGCCACGTGGCATAAATCAACAGAAGTCTTGTGCTACAGTGGGGGGAAATAGGCTCCTAGAGTGAAATTCTGGTCCGTGCTAGGAGCTCTGCTTCAATAAGGGAAATCTCACTCCCTGACTTTCAGAACTAGGAAGTTGACAGTAAGGGTAATCAGTTACACATAAAAGATACTGAATCTTTGTGTTTCTGCAGAACAAACGGAGATAATTGCTGTAATGAAAAAGGTGAAATGACACTTCTCAAAGGTCCGCTATTTGAACATTGTTGCTGTACAATAGTGCTTACTATGTTTTCTTACTGTGCTCTGTTTTTGCACACAAAAGCCCTGTTTTCTGTGGGAAGAATTTTTGAAAGCCCAAAGAGTGCAGGATCAGGTAGAATTTAGGCATGGATACACTGGCTGTGTTTTCGGAATGTGATATATCATTCCCATGCTAGTTTCTTGTAATTCCTGGCTCAGAGAGTACACTTTATTCAGAGAAAGCAGTGTAGCTGGTGTATGTCGTTGGGACATAGCCCAGATGTGTGTCGGGGACAAGCAGCGTACAGCACTCTGCTATTTGTTTTCTGCGTGCTTGTATGTCATGAAACTGCCCATACATAATTCTGATGTAAGTGAAAGCCACTTTCCTGAGCTCCCTTGTTGATTCATACGGTCTTTTTAACTTTGTAGAAGCTTGCAGTGGCAAAGGGCAAAGGTAGATAGAAATGCCCTTGTCTTTCCTGTAGCTTGCATTTGTTTAAACTCCAGTTCCTAATCTGACACAGCGTTCTCAGAGCCATATCTTTTAAAACTTTCCAGTAATATTAATAGGCAATGAGGCTAACCTGTGTCAATTTTACATAGCAAAGGATTTTCTCAGCTGAACTTTTAAGTATGTACAGCACCATTTTCTATCACTTATTGCTGTAGCATATTTGTTGTATAAGAATGTCTCTTCATTCCTCCCACTGCTACCTTTCATTCTTTGCCAATCTACATAATGATTTTGAGGATGAATGAAGATGCTCTGTCTGAGCTCTTAACGAAAGCTCCCTTTTTATCTTATCTTCCACCCTCAAAGTAACTTTCTGATAAGTTTGTTTGTTAGAGAGGGTAAACTGTTTGCTTCAGCCCTGGTTTAATTATGATACTGAACTGTAAAAAAACTTCATGGAAAAGGATGCAGGAATATTCCTGCACAATTACTTAAAACTTGCAATTGACTTCAGCCTTTGTGTTTGCTTTCTACACAGAATCTAGGAAAAAATTTATTGGCAGAATATTTGAAAAAAAAGAGCAAAGTTTGGTTTTGAAATAATTCACCTCAGTTCAGGTTTTAAAGAACTAATCTTATTTAGAGTTTTCTGCTTATTTTTTTTGTTTTCCTGTTTGTGGAGTAGGGCATAAGAAATCCATCCACAAAAGACTGCTCTCGTGCTTGGTGCATACATGTAAGAAGATGATGGTCCCCGCCACTACAAGTTTAAATTTAAACCTACCCTTTGTCTGAACCTCTCTGAGCATGTGTCCTTTTTCACCCAGAAATCTTCTTGAAATGGAAAGACTCTGGACATTTCTTCAGAGTGTCTGAATGTCCCAGATGCAGTGGGTGTGATCAGTCCATGGGGCATGTAGAGAACGAAGGCAGGTACGGGCTGGTGGTCTTCATTTATCTGGTAAACCAGACTCCAATCACTGATACAGAGCATCAATGATAGGTATTTCAGAGATGCACCTTAGTGCACATTTGCACTAAGTGCAAAAATAAACATCCCAACCCATGGAGTTGAATTCTCAGGGCCACAGTCGAAGACAGCACAGCAACAACTGAAGCGCAGAGTGTGACTTGCAACAAGCAGTTCAGAAAGAATCTACATCTAGCCCAATGGTGAAATTTATTCATGAGCTGAGAGACAACATAGTGCTTTGAGACTTATTTGAACCCTCTTCAGAGGACTGAAGTGATGCATATGCCTTATGCTGGTCCTCCACAGAGGAATGAAATTCATCCACTGTGAATAGTTTTGAACAGAGAATGAATATTTAAACCACATGGAGACAACTGATGAATAGAAAAAGAGGATAAATTATCAAATTAATTAATATTAGTAATGAGTGCTTACAAATACTGCTCATCAAGGACTAGACCTTTTGTTGCTCTGACTGGGTGGGCCCTTGCTGGTTTAAATTATCTTTGCAAGAAAACAATCATCAAAGAAAGCAAAACATATTTTAAGAAACCCTTTTAATACAGCATAACTCAGAACAAAATATACTATTGTTTAATACAGCTATCATAGGCACAATTCTGAATATGTAAAACATAGCTTCTTGGCTTGAAAACAGAACAATATCCTATTCCAATATATTTATTTTACTTATTATGAAGAGTTTTAGTCAACTATAATCTATTTGTAACAACCTGGAACGTAGCTGGCCCATAAAAGTGGAGAGCAGCAAGCCAAACACTAATGCTTGAATTATTGAAGAAGTACTGAATAACATTTCTTTGTTTTTTATCAGTACCATAAAATACTAAATTAACTCTTAAATGTAAACAAAACAGAAAACAATGTAGAAGCTCTACACTCTAGTCCAGAAGATGTTGTTGTGACTACTCTTTCTGAATATTGTGCAACCCCCCCAAATATTATAATATTCAACTCTTTTAATATATGATACTCTCACTATTAAATTTTGAGATTTTGTGTAATGCCTGAAGTCAACAAAGAAGAGGTATTAGGGGTATTTTAATTAATTTTAAACTAATTTTAAAATTTGTTGATGAAAAACTTCAAAAATTTGTTTGTACGTTAAGAATAAAGCATACATCATTTTTTAATCATAACCAAAAACTTCTGCAGTGTAATATTCAGCCATTCACTCTAATAATTTCAATTTCAAGAACTGTTGTTCCATTGAAAAAAATCTTTGCACTTGCAATTTGTAAATTTTTACATCTTAATGAAGGTTTTGAAGTATTTACGTGCCCTCAGATGATTAGAACATTGGATAAAAAGGAAGCCTGTAATCTTTGGTTTTATGAACCCCACCCACAAAAAAAGTATTTCCAGATGGGAACTATTATGTTTATTTGACTTGATTTTTCACTAAATAGGTTATTCAACCCCTGTCCCTGTCGCCTCTCTAGGCTTCCCAGTTTTAGTTGTGGTCTATCTTCCTTAGCTGACACCTTGTAGAGTCTAATTTTATTTCAACAGGGTGCTTAACTGATACTTGCATGCTTTGTACTGACATCAGAGTTCTCAGTGACGTCTGTTACTGGCCCAGCTTACTCCCATTGAAGTCACTGATTCCCTCCCTTCCTCCTCCCCAAGGCGATGGTAGTAGTTAGTCCATTATCAAAGGAGTTCCGAAAATTTGGTGTGTCTCTTAACTCTACGCTGTCACAACAGTGGTCCTGTCCTTGATATATCCTAAAGTGGTCCTATTTGTGTTTACTATAAATTAAAACTCTAGTTTATATATCCACCTATGCTTTCTTCCCAGCCTCGGGCCAGTGGCTGAGAAGAGATCTTACTCTAGCCTCTTAATAGCTTTCCTTTCAGCTAGATTTTGGGTTTTAACACAAGCCTTGGGTTTCAATATACAACAGTGTCATCATGTTAGCTCTTGGCATCATTAGCACTTTGGATTTCTTTGTAACAGAATTGCAATCTATGCAAAACACCCTTTTCAATCACAGAAGAGACTCTGACCTGTGAACTAGGAGAAAGTCCATGTGCTGTGGTCTAGAGGACAGAGATTACAAATATTGCGAATAAATGGGTCAGAGATAAGAAGGGGTCTGAAGTGGCTGTAGCCCCTCCAGTAGTCTGGAAGGGGAAGCAGAAATGAAGAGGCTGGAAATGTTTGCAAGGACAAACAAGGGAGGGAAGTCATTTAACCTTCTCTGGGAGGAGAAGGGAACTAACTAACAGCTAGTTTATGGATCCAAAAACCCTGAAGGGACCAGAGTACATAACAGCAGGAACGAGAGCCGGGAGTGGAAGTGAAGGTTAGAGACCTCCTCAACTTCTTTCCCATTGGCTGTCGGGAACCCTACCCCCTAGGCTCACCAAAGCCTCCTGACTCCCAGCCCGGGGCTGTGACTACATTGTGCTCTCCTTGAGGGATACTGTGTATCCTCCTTTCATTTCACACAGCCATTTTCTTTCACCTGCTCCTGTTCTGTTCTTTTTCATTTTCTTTCACCTGCTCCTGTTCTGTTCTTTTTCATTTTATTTACTAACTTTATTCTTCAAAATTTGATTGTTATACATTATATTGCACTTAACTTCTGTACATCTTAATTCACGTGCTTTTTTGGCTCATCTTCCTTTATTGGAAGAGGCAGTGTTGCATAGTAGGTCTCTGATAAGCTGATAGACATGTGCCCCGAGTCAGCGATGCGATATTAATCAACCTGTGTTACACAATGATTATGTGTATCATCAGTACAGCACGAGTCACCCTTCCTGAAATAGTGCAGACTTTTACCTGGTTGTTACCTTAAGAGCTTTCTGTCCTTTTATTTTCTTGGTTGGTTCTTATTTTGACATTCTGTTGTGAGACTGTATCAGATAAACCTTTTCATTTTCTTCCTAATTATTCTGTTCCTTGGGAAAGTAAAAACTACAAGCTTGTACAGCTGAACTTCCAAATGTCCATGATGCAACAGATAAAACTTTCTCAAATAGTTATAGAAGTCATCTTTTCTTGTAAATTGCATCATGACTGCTTTGAAATCCAGTGGTAATAATTAAAAAGGGGCCAGAGCATTTGTTGCAAGCCCATCTTTAACATATTAAAATCACTTCTGAAACAATACTGGCTATGGACAAAAGGTAGTGTTTCAAGAAGAAAATAAAGAGTTGGCCTGCCACTCCCAACACATGCATGCACAGGCTGCCACAAAATTTTTGTAGATTGTCCCATCTTGAAATCACCAGAATGCAAAATAGACACTTGTTTTATTTTCCGCATTTAAAGTAGCTGGGTGACGTCAGAGACCCCCTTGTTAAAAATTACTCTCTAATACAAAGTGGACTCAACAAAAAGGTGATTGCAACTTTGGGCATCACTAATTCACGGACCAATTTACTGCTGGTGAATATGGGGAAATACGGTACCTCTAGCTTTTTCTCTGGAGTTTGCGATAAGTATAGGAATGTATGGATGGATGTGTGTGGCAAGGCGGCTTTTTTCCTGTGTGCAGAGCAGATGCACTTTCCCAATGCAATGTTCTGCAATCCTTGCCCAGAGGTATAGGACTCCCATAGATAGATTTATCACTGGAAGACAGTCCGTGGCACTGAAAAACAGTAAAAGAAAAAATCTCTTTCAGTGTAACAACAAATCTATTCTTAATGATTTTTCTGTTAGTATCAGTGGCTAGTGAGGTCTCTTGGTGGCCTGATTTAACTAACTCCTCGTGAGGTTCTGACAGGGTGTGGAAAAACATTTATAGATCTGGAATACTAACTGTGGGCAATAGTTTAATATTTAATTCCCAATAGCAGAGACATAAAGGTCTATAATTCACAAGTGGTGAAGCCAGAAGTACTGTAAATTACAAAAATCCTGTTACCTACATCTGAGCAGGAATGTGCTTTATTAGTGTCTCCCATAAATTTCTGGACTCCATCTCTTTACTGCTTTAAATACATGCATTAATTTTTACTTTTTTTGGACATGGTTTTGTATATTTGGCTAGTAATGAAGGCCGTGTAAGCAACAGAAATTAGTTATGCCACACTGAGGCTTGTCATTCCATGTGTTAGAGTTTGTTTTTTTCTATGCTTTGTAGAAGAAAGATTACCTGTTTTCTCCATTTTCTCATGTCACACCGAGTTGTAGGGGTTTTTTGTTTGTTTATGGAGTGGTTTTCTTCTTTTTCCCCTGTGGGGACAGGAGATCATAGATTAAGGAATTTAACTCCTTAATTTAAGGAGATTTTCCACTGACGGCTAAAGGGAATCTGCAGG
The DNA here is from genome assembly GCA_013398295.1 of Chionis minor. Lineage (NCBI taxonomy): Eukaryota > Metazoa > Chordata > Aves > Charadriiformes > Chionidae > Chionis > Chionis minor. The sequence continues at coordinate 546,458 of VZSF01010828.1, read as the reverse complement.
TTAAGAAAACCCTTGAGTTACCTGAGGAGGAGGACATATTTGTCTTAATGCAGCAACCTACTCTGTAACTGGGCCGTTATCTCTTTACACAATGCTGTTTTGAAGACACGAACCAGATGTGCAGTTGTGATCCTGTTGTTGCGTTTAGGAGCAATAGGTGGACGTGCAGGCCTGGACAGGGTGGACAGTCCCCAAGATGAGGAGCGGGTGTGTTTCCAGACACATGAAGTGTTTCCAGAAGTGTAATCGAAAGTAACTTCAGTCTGAGCTGAAGTTTGCACTTGTCTTCTTTTCTGAAACAGTACTTGGATCTGCAGATGCATGTAATATTTTTGATATTTTAAGTTAAAAAAATAAAAGGGGGGGGAGGGGCAAAAGAAAAAGGAAGGAGAAATGTCATGCTAGAATCTTAGGCCTGGTGTTTAAAATCATCCACCCCCTTCTTTCCCTCTCCTCCCCCCTCCCTTGGTCAATAGTTTTGGATCCTACGTAAGTGCAACAGACATGACCAATTTAGACAGTAAAAAACGTGGAATGCTTGCTCTAAAATTTACTTTAAAACAAAAATAAAGTGCCAAAAAATAGTATAATACCCAAGATTATTACCTTTTCAAAGAGATATACGTTCACAGTAATTACTGCATGTGCAAAAACAAAAGGGATTTTTTACAGAACAAACAGACTGATAGTTTAACATATCCCACAGATAATGACTCCTCTGAAATCTTAAATACAGTATAGTTCACATTATACTGCTGAAAACATGCATGTGAACTTTACTGAGGTAGTTATGGAGAGTCAATCTCATAGCATCTCACAGTTTTGAATTATGTTGGTGATTCGGACTGTAATTGCTCATATATTACTGCGAACACGATTCTAATTTGACGTGCTATTCATTGTAATCACACCCAACTGAAAACAAAGAAACTTACCTGTCAGGTACATAATGGAATATATTACAGTTTCTGTAATAGATTCCTGTAACTAACATAAGAGTTTTATAAGTTGCTCATGACAATTTTATCTTTGATATACTGCTATGGTAATCCCCCAGTAATGGGATAAACACAGATAGGATCTTATAGTCAAGAAATACGGCTCTCCAATAACCATTTATGGAAAATGAATCACATTAGCAGACAGTACCATATTTCATTATCTTGTGCATGTATTCAGTTGGGTACAATCTAGATGGAAACTTTAGAATGCTAAAAAGGAAAAAAAAAACCCAACAAACAAACCCCAAACAAAAACACACACCAAAACCCCAACCAAATGAAAAAATAAAACCTGCAAAAACTAATGCAGGAAGAATATTCACTTCTCAGATCATTACTGACATGACAGGACTCTACAAGTCCACAAGACAGACTGCACGTATCAATAGCTGCATTATAGAAAATCAAGGCTTATTTTCAGTTAGAGAATACAACTTGATTAGAGATTATAATACATAATCAAGGCCATAAATAAGATGGACCAAGACAGACACTATTGATTTTTCTGCCATACAGAAAAGAGATTCAAATCTTGTGGTGACAGTAGAGTGGGCTGGAAAAAGCTAGGGAAGGTGAGACTGTGGAAGGATAGAAAGTTGGAAAAATTATAGAAGTGCGCTCCCCTGAAAGGTGCCTTTCAACCTAAAGGAATTTTGTCTCACTAGCAATGATGTCCAAGGATTAGTGTCATTGTGGGCAGTGTTAGATGTAATCCTATAAATCAGATGTGGTACCAGATTTGAGTGTAGATGTGTACCCATGTTTTCCTAAAACATAAGGAGAGACCGTGACTGAGTTTCAAACTACAGTATCTCAGGACTCCAGTTCTTTATTGGTCTTTCTCACCAGTGGAGAGTTTCATGTCACCATTCCCCATGTATACTAGTGTGCAACCAAAATCAGTGCCATTTTTTTTTTGGCGTTATATTTTGAAAAATTTCTTTTTACATCCTAAATATGTGGCAGCTCTAGTTTCCTCTAATAAGATAACTGGACATCTTTTTTATTTTAAGTACTACTATGCTGTAAATATTTTAATACATCTGCTGCTATTTCAGCTCGTTGCACCTGGTAATTTGAGAATGAAGCATGTGAGAACCACAGCGCTCTTTGAACAAAATCAAAAACTTATTTCTTAGTGTTTTATAGGAATTAAGATGTTAAGAAAACAGTATTTTTCATTGATATAGTCAAAGTAGGTAAGATTTTTTTTTCAGTAAAAGCTTTGTTAAAACTGACAAGACATAAAAAGTACCTTGCTAATTATCATCAGATCTCCTCTGCCTCACATCTCTAATTCCTTATTTAACAAATGAAATGTGCTTAGTATATTCTTAAATATATATTTGTTGTTCTTGTCCTCATTGTTGTCATGCCAGGAAATAAATAAAATACTGAAGGTAAGTGGTGATGAGAACAGCATTAGTGGCAGGACCCAGCTTTGGAAGCCCTTTTGTGGGCCTTTTGCATTGCTAAATGCAGGTTCCTGATTAAATGTTTGTCTGAAACAGAGATATATTTTTAGATTTTTACTACTGTTTTGTTGTTTTGTCTTTTAAAATTTGCCTGAATTAAGGAAAAGCTAGAAATATTGGTGGTAGCACTAGGTTAATCCTAACCTAAAAAAAAAAAAAAAGATGGTGCACATAAAAATTGCAATTAAATGTCACTGTGTCTTTATTCTTTAATGTCCATGTTTCTACAAAATATATCTATTTGTCAAGGAGACGTAAACATTGTACTGTACAGGTAAATAGAGGCTTGATTCAATCTCCTTAACTTCCCATGTATTTGAGTATTGCTAGTAACTTTCTTATTTGGTTTCCGCTACTTGAGATTTTTGACTGCTGTACAGAATCTGGGAACATGTTTTTCTCAGTTAGGAAAAAGCAACTGTCAGAAGAATAAACATATTCCTATCTTACATCAAGGAATTGGTGGGCAGTTTTCTGTAACTATTTTTACTGTGATATTTTCTTCTACAGTAAGTTTGCTGACAAGTTATTTTTCCCCACAGGGGAAGTAGTAGACTCAGGGAAATTAGAGATAGAAAAGACCTACTAGGTCATCTTGTCAATTTTCCTGCCAATGCAAGATTGCTCCTTGCAAAGAGGTTTTTTTCAGGTTTTTTTGTTGGTTTTTTTTTAGTATTTCTGTCTGCTGAGCCATATGAAAACTCAGAGTATACATTTTCTGTTGTAATAGCAGCAGCAAGCGATGAGGAGCTGCTATTCTTTTTCGGGGCAAGGATGGTCAGAACAAGCTGTAAAGACATTCAGGGCAGTACTTTACAGAGTAAAGAATATTTAACAGTGAAGTAGGGGTAAGGAGTGAGCTTTTATTAACTTTATCACAAATTACCCACTTTGGGTAATGATATTTGATTATTTTTATTTGCAAAACGGTCTTGTTGCAAGTTCTGGCTGGACGTAAAAAATGTACATGTTGGTCCTCATTCCTCTGGCCATTGCTTGCAAAATCTGTCCTTAGGAATGTAGCACCACAGATTGCATTGAGGCTAGTCATAGAACTAGGAACTGTTTGTACAAATAATAGTTTTCAGCAATGGTTGAATGACCTGTGGAAAAAAAATAATTTTGAAAGTTGGGTAGCAAATATAGTTTATATTCTGGGAAACTTTTTGTGTAATCAAAAGTATCCGAGGGGGACGGAAACAGCTTTAAAAGTCTTCCATCTTGCAAAGAGAGTGTGAGTGCACTTGTGCACCAGCATAAACACGCAGACCAGCCAACACCCCTGTGCTCGGGCCACCTGTCCAGCTCTGCTGTCTTTCAGCAGCTTCATGAAGGCTCTTCCAAGGTAGATCTCTCCCAGGCTCCTCTTTGCAGCTATGGGAGATCTTCCACAGCTTTTTTTTTTTTTTTTTTTTTTTTTTTTTTTTAAGCGAAGCAGGGCAGCTGCACTGTGAGTGAGGGCTCCCGGTACGGCCTGATTTTAAAAGTGTTATGTAGGATGTGAGCAACTATCTGTAAAGGAGCTCTGAAGGCAGGTCTCGTATCCCCAGCAAGCACTGTAACCACCTGTGAGCTGTTGGCTCTCCCTGAGCTGTGCGGACAGTTTCACAATGGGACTCCGAGGCTGCTGTTTTACAACAAAATCACACGAGGAATAGTATGTTCCCACAGTGTGTTTCAGCTTCAATGAACTTACTCCATTTTTTCCATTAAAATCTCTTGCACTGAAACGTTTGCCACCAACTCTATTTCTCCAGACTGCCAACCCATAATGTCTTATGCTTATAAAAAGAAAGGGTTTTCTAAAACTGAAAGCGACCTACATAATACTGTTTTGAATACAGAAGCTCCAACCTGCTCAAAAAGGCGAATTCTGCAATACTGAGAGGTATCAAAAGTACCAAGCAGGTCTTTCTTGCAGCTGCCCCTTTCCTCAGGAGGTATTTTTGGGTATTACAGTATGTCAGTTTATATGATGTATTAGGAGGAAATGGAATATTAACTTTGCAGTGCCTAGCTATGCTCTCCTTGCAAAAAGTAACGAAACGATGGATCTGGCTCTTGCAGATACAGTTGTCTCTGAATGGATTCAAACACCAATTTTACAGCTAAACACATCATAACAGATTTCTTCCTTACGTATTTACCATTACATGATACTTCTGAAACAGATTAAGGAAAAATACATATACCCAACTGAAACCAATTGCTGCATTTCTTCATTATTGCAACTGCATTCCTGACTGCAAATGCCACTGGTTCCATCCTGTTGATGACCTGCTGTCTAAATACTGTACTGGTTTTATTTGCTGACTCTATTTACTCAAGAAGACTAATGCAATATGACATCATTCACACCATTTTTTCAAGACCTTTTAATAAAATACTTAAATTTATGTCGCTGGTTATATGTGTATTAGCTTCTATGGCTTGCAGCAGATTTTACATCATAATCGGCACTGTGACATTGAAATGTGTGTGCCGTAACTCCTTTTGTTTGTCAGGGGGTGTTTTTGTTTTGTTTTTACGATTTGTAAGTACATGATAATACAAAATTCATAATGGATGAATGCATATCAAAAGACCAGTGTGTAAAATACATTGTAATCTTCGTTTAAAAGTAGTGGCTGGCTTGCTATGTAAAAAATTCAGGAATCAGTGCAAATATTTAACATATCATTTCTTGGGTATAGCATGTCTCAGAACTGATACCTGCAAGAATTACTAAGTTTTGCCTATGACCTGTGGAATTAGGATTTTTATTTATTTATTTATTTTTCTTTAGCTTTTTTTCACGGCTTTTAATCACTGGATCTTTTAAAAGAATTTTTTAATTCTTGTTCTTGTCTTGCAATACTGCTTTATCAACAGATACACATTATCTGCCTCTTGCTGCATATATATTATTCAGTTGCTTTGCCTCTGGGATCTCTTAAAAAGCTGTCTAAAGAAATCCAGCTATAAAAGTAGCCTCTTTGCTTGTTTCACTGGTTAGTTTTTAATGCTGTTCACCTGCAGGGTCATTTTGAATTCAGTGGGAATTTGTTATCCTTTCATGGAGAAATGGGAGCTGGTTTCTTCTAAATAGCACTGCTTGAACACATGCGCATGCATACTCTGGACATAACTGCATTGCCATCATCAGTCCAGAGTACTGCGTAACTTAGAATAAATGTGAATCCAGATTTTTGTACCACCGATTGTGAAATTGCTAACATGGATTTTGATAAAGGGGAAAGAGCTAAGATTTGGTGAAGGGAAAACAGAGGGAAAGGCAGCTCTGGGTCTGGAGAGTTGAAAGTGATAGATCCTGCCATAATAATGTTGCAGGTTTCACTACTGTTTTTCTAGCAAAAANAAAAAAAAAAAAAAAAAAAAAAGAGGCTCTGATAATGCAAAGTGGAATGTCGGGCAAAAAGAGCATAGGCTCGAAGGGTCCCAAACTGACAGGCTAACTAGGCTAACTGTGAGGCAGCACTGGTAATACAGTTATGAAAAGGAAAGTGCAAGGTCTGTGTTCACCGAAAGGAGCATTTCTAGAAGAAATGGTGATGCAGAGGTCCACGCAGCACGTACTAGTTTTGTCCTGGTTGTGAAGCCATGTAAATAGCTATAAAGCCTTTTCTGTCGTGTTTGAGGGAGGTAGCTGAAAAACAGAACAAGTGCAGAAAAAAAGACGTCTTTTTCCAGTCTGAAAAACAGAAAACTAAGCAGAAATGCCTTAAAATGCATGCAGTGAGTAAATGAAGTGGAAAATAATGCATCATGCAAGATTGAGATGGGCCAGAGAATATATCATTATTGACTTAGGATAACTTTAGGCCGGAAATTAAGTCAAGTTTCCTTGAGTGTCTTCCAGTGGGAGAAAAGGTGGAGTTACAAAAGTTTGTTAATATGAAGCTACAGAAGTTTCTTAATATACCTCTTAGAGTGGAGGACTAGACGTGATGAGGCAGGAAACGGCTTTCTACCTTATGTTCCCTTCCTTATCTCCTGTAAGAGGAGAGTAAGGCAGAATTGCTCAGGATGTCGGGGACCTCTTGATATCATCTGGTCCAACCCCTCTGCTCAAGCAGGGCCACTTAGATCACGTCGTCCAGGAGTGTGTCCAGTCAGGTTTTGAATGTCTCCAGAGATACAGATTCCACTACTTCTCTGGGGAACCAGTGCCAGCGCTTGGTCAGCCTCCGAGTAAAAACATATTTCTTGATGTTGAGGAGGCATCTTCTGTGTTTCAGTTTGTGCTCATTGCCTCTGGTCCTGTCACTGGGCACCATTGAAAAAAGCCTGGCTCTGTCTTCTTTGCACTCTCCCTTCAGGTGACTTATATACACTGATAAGATCTCCCTGAACATTCTCTTCTCCAGACTGCACAGTCTCAGTTTTCTCAACCCTTCTCATAAGATAGATGCTCCAGTCCTTTAGCCATCTTAGTGGGCTGGACTCTCCATAATGTCCGTATTTCTCTTGTGCTGTGGAGCCGGCCCAGAACTGGACACAGCACTCCAGATGAGGTCTCATCATTGCTGACCAGAAGGAAAGGACCACCTTCCTTGACTTGCTGGTGATGCTTTTTAATATAGCCCAAGATGCACTTGGCCTTCTTTGCTGCAAGGCTGCATCAGCCTGCATGGACATCTTGTCACCCTAAGGTCCTCATCAAAGCTGCTTTCCAGCCGCTCCTCCCCCTGTGTGTACAGGTTCCTGGGGTTATTTCTTCCCACACAGGGGACATTTCAGAATTTTCCCTTGCTAAATCTCCGAAGATTGCTCTCAGCCCACTTCTCCAGCCTGTTGAGGTCCTTCTGAGAATCACAGCACAACCATCTGGTGTGTCAGCCATTCCTTCCAGCTTTATGTTGTCTGTGAACTTGCTGAGGGTGGACTCTGTCCCAGTCTCCAAATCATTAATGAAGATGTTGAACAGTTTTCACCCCAGTATCAACCCCGTGGGTACACCAGTAGTGACTTGCATCCAAGTGGGCTTTGTGCCACTAATCGCAATCCTCTGGGCCTAACCATTGAGCCCATTTTTAATTCACCTCACTGTCCATTTATCTAACCTGTATTTTGTTAACTTTATTATGAGAGAGAATGTCAAAGGCTTTACTCAAGTCCAGGTGGACAACATCCACTGCTTACCCCTCATCCACCAAGCTGGATACCTCATTATAGAAGGCTATGAGGTTGATCAAGTATGATTTCCCCTTTAAAAATCCATGCTGACTACTTCTGATCACTTTCTTGTCTTTCATGTGTTTGGAAATGCTTTCCAGGATGATTTCTCCATCATTTTGCCGGGGACTGAGGTGAGACTGACCAGCCTTTAGTTCTCTGGATCTTCCCTCTTGGAGGTAGGAGTGACGCTTACCCTCTTCCAGTCTTCAGGAACCTCTCCTAGACTCCATGACTATCAAAAGATATTTGAGAGTGGTCTCGCAATGGTATTGGCCAGCTTCCTCAGTACTCATGGGTGCAACCTTTCAGGCTCTGTGGACTTAATGTATGCACAGTTTAAGTGCTCCCTAACCTGATCCTCCTCCACTGAGGGTAAGTTTTCCTTGCTCCAGGCTTTCCCCCAGGTCTCAGGGGCAGAGGAGGGAGAAATCTCAATATTGTGGTACTGTCCCCATCACTTTCTCTGGATTTTGCAAGAACTCCCCAGCGAGGCTGGTACTTAACAGGTTGTGATGGAAAGGTGTGGGACTAAAGTAAGGGCTTGATAAATGTTTATTTCCATTTCTCCTCTGTAAAAGAATGTTATTGCACCCCATTGTAGTTAAAGCTGATAAAGATGTGTTGTCTTCCTCATTCGCTCAAAGTGGTATGTAGAGTAACAGTAAGAAAAGCAAACCAGGTATGTTCATACTATGTAAAGGACATGCCTGGGAGGTAGAAAAGAGGTACCAGGTAGAACATCTGTGCGAGTAGAACAGGCCAGGGAAAACTCCATCAAGGGACATTTGCTTGTTCCTTGTCAAACACATATATTACTTCCAGGCTTTGCATAGACTGACTCCAGCTCTTTAAAATCTAACCCACATATATGTTTGTGTAAGATGAAAAGATTATTGGAGCTGTTTTACATTTCAGAACACAGTTTTGGGGATTGCATGTGGATGTTGTGATTCATGATCTTACATTGTTTCACGCTTGGCAGTGCTGTAGCAGTAAATCCTTAATTTTCTGTTGGCGATTTATCATATTTAAGATGTATACCTCAAAGCTCTATACTTAAATCAGTGGGACCCCAATTCAATTTAAAGCTTAGAACAGAAAGAAGAAAAAAAAGGTTTTTTTACAACAGTTTTCCCCCCTGAAAAGTTCTAAAGCATGTAAAAAGCAGAAGTTGTCTAGTTGTGACATTGTTGTGGTCCAGACGTTTCTGAGATGTAAAACAGCCTCTGTTGAAACAACACAGCAGTAGTGCCCAACTTAAATTACATGTAGAATTTAGGTCGACAGCACGGAGTTTAGTTGAGTCATTCAGGGCCAAATCCCGCTTTTCTTGCAGATACAGGTTGTTCCTATGACTTCTGTGTTCATGTGATTGAGCTAAATTTAAAAAATGATTTTTTGAAGATAATTCTTTCCTCAACAACCTTCAAAAAGGTACTTTAAAAAAATTGCTATATTACAGTCCAACACTTATGAGATATTTGTGAAATGCTGTTGACACTGCATTTGTGAGAGTAGCATATTTACATGAACAAAAGCTGCCTAAGCTGGGTTTGATTACGAAAATTTTCTTCAAGAGCACCTCCTTTGCTTTTCAGGGCATTTGCAGATTCAGTATTAAAAAAAAGGGCTGGTGACCAAGAGCTCGCTGACTAGTTAACTCAAATATAAGCATGTACTGCAAAAACACAGCATAGTAATATTTTGCTTTTATTGGGTTTGAATTTTACCTAGGTTTTAATCAGTAGGAATGGTTCCTTATTTTATTCTTAAATCACCTTCTAAATGATGCATTCACCTCAAAGCTCTAAAGTGCTGTTCTGATCATAATGTATCTCCAAACTGAAAAGGCAAACTGAATGCCTGAGTATGTCATCTGCTGATGAGAAAGCTAAGTAAAGGCGATTTCTTTCAAATTACTTGGTTCAAGGTGAATATACCATACTGTCCTTACTGCTGCTTTGTGCCCAGCACTTCATTGCAGGACTCATTATAACTGTCTCGCAACCTTACCTATTCCATACTGAGATCCAGAGAAAAGCTTTCTTAAGGTGCCATTGCAAAGTTGGGTCAGGTACTAACTTTGCAGAAAACTTCAGTCTCCTGAGAGGAAGACCTGCTGATAACTTACCCAAACAAGCTGGATAGGTATTCCCTTACCATTATCCTAGTAAGTGTATTTACAAGGTCAGGTTTCTTGCAGAGAAAAGGAAGTTTATCTGGTGTTGATAGTACAGTAGGTTTTTTACAGGGAGGTATTGGGTTTCAGTATTCCCCTTTCCACCTGCATTATCTTTTATAGATACCTAATGACAATTGTTTGCTGACATTTTACTGAAGACTGAGTGAAAGAGTAAACAGTTGAGGGGAAAAATCCTTCCCTAGAGCAGCCAAAGTGGAAAGGAAAAAGAAAAGAAAAGAAAAAGAAGCTCTCTTGGAGAGGTGGGGGTGCTAAAAACCAAATACGAAAATCATTCTTGCAATTGAATGTTTTCCCTGATATTTAAAAAATGTAAACCATTGCAATTTTACCTCATAGCTCACCTTCTGATGCAAATCTTCTGCTCTTTCATTTGTTTGGTCTTTTGCTGTCCTTGTTTCTTTAAAACCTGGGATTTGCGCCTTATCATATCTCAGGGTCTTATGAGAGAGTATTTTCTTGACTGTGCAGAGGTCTTACTAGCCTGACAAGGCCGCCTTAAAAGGCCCTGAAATACAAAAGCATTGTCGAGGGTGCAAAAGGCTTCCAGAAGATAAACTTTGAAACTCTGTTTTTGTTTTGTTCTGCTACTTTACTTTACCATGGCAAGATGCCTGGGCTCTCCTTTCACTAAATGTGCAAGTAAAGCTAACTTGGTGTTTGCAGGCTCTCTTAAATTTTGGGTTCCGTTTGTCGGCTGCTAGACACCTTACCAGGGCAATGAACTGTGAGACAAAGAGAGTGAAACTGCAAATGCTGGCTGCAGAGGGAAGCATTTATTCCATCACAACAGCCCTTTGTTTTTCTTGCATTTGGACTGGGTATCTGGTTAAATGTCTCGATACACTAGCCACGGACACCTGACTTTCTCAAGGACAAAACCTGGTGAAATGCAAAGGTGTGTTTAAAGCTCTGGCTTGATGAAATAGCAAGGCCATGGCTGGCTGCTGCTAGTTAAATCTGTGAAATCCATAGACTAAACCTTTAGTTTAAAAACGCTTCCTCTCATAAGACTGCTTTATCTCTTCTTCCAGTCCTATAGAAACTAACATACCCTATACACTGCACTGTATCTTGATATATACAGTAAAGTTCGGTAAGGCTTATTTCCAAGCGCAGCTTTGTGAAAAGGTGCATTGTATTTTAAAAGTCAAAAGTTAGTACTGAAGATTTAGTCAGAGTAGCAGGGGGATAGAGGTCATCTTCATCTTTCTCAATACTCCCCCTCCCCCCAGAGGCAAAACAGGACAACTGAAAAAGTTGTGCACCACCTGGTTTTTATATTAATATTACTTTTCATGCCGTTCAGTAGCTGTGAGCCTGCAGAGGTCTGCAAAGCTCACTGATGCCTGAGGCCCAGCCCCTCCAGGTGGTTTGCCTCTGTCGCTCCACCAGGCTGAACCAGGAGTCAGCAGCGGTGACTGCAGTATCTTGCTGCCGGTGGATGCTGGGTTTCTACTTTGCATTCCCGGGAAACAATGAGATTCATGTGCAGGAGCGTAGAGGGGTCTTTATTGCAAGCTGCTCTGTTATGCTGCTCAACAGTCCTGTGGACACAGTGATACACAGTTTTGGGGCTGGGGGAGGCAGAGGCTCACTGAGCATTGCAGCCCTCTGACAAGCATTGTACAACCACGTTGGGTACTGAACCCTGCTCCATCATGCTACACGTGGCATTATTATAGGGCCAAGTATCTCTTTTTTTCTGGATTTAAGTTTTTGCCATACCCCTGTCTGGTTTGTTACTTGAGGTGGCTACCCAGGATTGCAGAAAGGAATACTTGTGATGCATGTGATAGCTGCTATTGATTTTGGATGTTGTATGATCTTCCTTTCCCACCATTCCTGCTGCTCGTACAAGTGTTTCATGCAGAAGAGGGATCCAGTTAGAAGACAATTTGTTCTGTAAACTGTGGCACTAAGGACAGCTGCGTTTTGCCATAGCTGGCCACAGCAGTAACCTGGCTCCCTTCTCTGTGCTCCTGATGAGCTCCCCTGCGGTGTCTCCCATTCCCTTTGCACACACCCCAGAGTTGACCCCTGTGTATCCCACTTCCCTTTCCCCATCTCTTCAGCATTCTTGCATCCTTCCCAGTTGGGTGAGAAGTATCAGGGTTTGCAGGGTCCTCCGGTTAGTGACTTGCGCATGCAGAAGGGCACGTAGGAAAGAGTCACTGGGTGTCCCCGCTGTGGAGGCATGACAAGACTCTCCGTCTGCTCTCCTTCCATCCACAGCTTTCTGGACATTTATGGGAACCTGGTATCTTTGTGAGTCCTACCTTCCCCCATCCCTGTCAAACATAGTTCAGACCAGCATATAGGTTCAAAACTGGGAGAAGGCACATAGGCAGACAGCATAATCATTCAAGCTTATTCCTCCACAGAACTCAAGCTTGCAATGCTAAATTTGCAGAGTAACTGGTGTTATGTTTGTGGGTAAGAGGTTAGGTTAACCATTAACGGGAAAATGGGGGTTCATGTTCTTCCACCGGTTGTTTTGCTCGGCTGCGCACGTTGTCTCTGCCTCTTCTGGGCCTGTTCTCAGATGATGGCAGGCAGTAGCACTGTGCAGGGCCCTTTCACCTTGGAAAGAACACGCAGGGCTGCACTAGGGTTCCCCTTGGCACCTTTCCAATTTTGTTTCTGCAAAGCTGGACACCTATGAAATTTCCATTACATCAATATAGTAGTTGTTGCAGCAAAACACAGATCATTCAGCAGTGTTACAGAATTTGTTTGTACTGCCTTTTTTTCTTTCTTTCCTTTTTTTTTTTTTTTTTTTTTTTTTTTTTTTTTTGGTTAAAAAAATAAGCAAGCTGCATGGAAAGGGTGAACATATACCCAGGAAATAGTTTGCTGATAACATAGGAGCCTTCATGTCTGCTGGGTGGTGCCCTAAGTTTTCTTAACAAAGAAGTGAGTGTTAGTTCTTCAAATAAAAGTTACTTTTTGCACTCACGTAACTGAGGCTGAGAATTTCCAAGATGAAAAACTTGGCTTTTTATTTTTGTTTTAAATGGGGCATAATTTGAGGGGGATCTCCTCTCCCTCCTGCAAACCCCTACCCCCCACATTGCCCTCCCCACCTTATGAGGATTACAGTATCCCAAAAACTCTAGCACTGTGAGCAAAGGAGACAGAAATGGCTTTGCATTATGAACTGAACAGAGATTAAGTTATTGGCGGCCTTGAAATAGCTCTTTCTCAACTTCCATTCCCATGAGGTTATCCACATAAAGTTGCTGTTTAGTACAGGGTCAGCATGATGAAATTTATTTGTTGAGTCTCTTCGGTGCCAAAGCTTTTGCCAACAATCTGATCTACCTGATAGTGGTACTATTTCAGAAATGTCCAGTCAGTAAAAGAAATGCAGTGTCTGTGGAGTTTCAAAGACAGCAGTAATAAGTGGGATCAGAGCAAAGAAATCAAAACAAAAATGCCTCCCCTTTTAATAAAATAAATACATATAATAATTACTTAGAACATTTACAAGCTATGGAAAAGTAGACAATATTACTTTTTCATTCCACATGCCCCCTCTGCCCCTAAGCACGTGGAATCTTTTTTTTTTTGTATGGCTCCATCAGTATTGGATGTGCTTGTGTCAACTGCTATTAAAAAAATTAACTGTTTGCTGGCCTTTTCAGATAAAAATTGATAGCGTCAGATTAAATTGCAGGGAGGAGGGTACAAGACCAAAGGGTTAAGACAGTGTGTACTGTGGATTTTGCACATGGTGTCTGTTTTGTTTCCTTTTGTTTTACTACATTTAAAGATGTCTCTGCCCAAACATTAGCTATACCAAAAAACCCACAGTACAGTATATCTACATAAATTATGCATGAAATAAAGGCCTAGGAGATGAAGTCTTGCCATTTTAAGTACATGTATTGTAAAACTATATATGCTTTTACTTGGTTTCCAAACTGCAAGAGAGGGTTGTCTTTAATTTTATTTTTCAAAACCTTTAATTACCAACATCAAATGAAATGATGATGATCTCCTCTTTGTTTAGTCATCTGTGAAAAGAGTTTATGGCAATGGTTTCCTCTAAGTCAGTACCACATCAAAAAAGTAGTATGTATGGGAGTAGGGAGACTGTGTTAACTATGGGCAATTCGATTTCCCATTTTGCATTTTATAAGGAATATTTATACAGGTATAGGGATACCAGGAGAAGCTTTCCACTCATCAGCCTGCCTTTATTTTGCTGTAGACTAACATGAAATCTTGGGAAGAGCCCATCGTACACCTGCCCACCTTTGCAGTTTGTCGTGGATCGCCTTGATACAACTGAAAACCCCCTTTGCCTTACTGCTCTGATCTCTGCTGTCCTACTGTTACTCCAAGGTACTGTGATTTGACCATCATGCTTTCTGCTTACATGCAACTATTATCCAAAATGGTTTAAAAAAAAAAAAAAGTCAACTAATTGCTTTCATGTTCTGAGATTCATGAAATATGGCATTTGCAATGCAAAGGCCCGTTTTTGTTTGTTGTATTGCAAAATAAATGTCTGGCAGGAAACATAGTTACCCATTTGTGGTTTCAAATCTCTACATGCCCAGTGTGGTATACTGGCTGATAACATTATGACAGCTTCTTGGCCACCTCAGCTGTTCAGTGTGCTCTAACCTACACGGAGGGAATGTTTTACCTGTCGGTCCACCTCCACACCAACGGCTGCTTCTTCACGACTGCCTGTTGCAGTCAGGCTGCTGCAGCAATCCTGCAAGACAGCCACTGTCCTGCGGGAATCTCACAGCAGTAAGCAGGGAGCGTAATTGCGTTTACTGAAGCTTAGAGTTGTCCCTTACTTGGTAAGCGTGGGTCCTGCCTTGAAGGCATGCCTTTCCCTTTTACCCTCTGGCCCTCTAGGCTTTGACTACAGGGGATTCTTACATTTGGAGGTCTCAGAATGGCCTTGGAGGCTGTTTGCTCTGAGATGGTGTTTGCTAAAGATGATGCAAAACACATTCAGCCGCAGTACTTTATGCCTCACTTTTTAGAAAGAGCAACTGTATGGCAGGACTTTCTTTAGGCTCAAGCAAGACAGACTCTAGTTTAAGGAAAGCAAGCTTATGAAGGCAGCAAAATCACAGTGGTGACAAGTTGCTCCCTGTCCTTATTGAATGGTGTAGGTCCATGCAGGAGAGCGAACTGCCCAGCCTTCGCCTTGGGTAGCCGTGTATCCAGTCCTAGTTGGTGCCTTGAGGTATTTCTGCCCTGATTCTTTCTTCACTCATGGAATGGCAAGATTTGATGTTGCCTACACAGCTGAGAAGCTCGCAGCTGCCCTTTTGTAAGGCTGCACATGTTCAGGCAGCGGATTTTGCAAATAAGGTGGAGAATGCAAGTGTGTCAAGTGCCTGCAAGGTCTACTGTAACTTTGTTTAGGACAGGTTAGGGTTCAGGGTGGGCCTCATAGTCACGGTTCATGCCAGGACTGTTTGTCATAATAGCAGTGCAAGGAACAAGTAGAGTGTTGTCAGTACTATTTTAGGAATTTAATCAGGGGCCATATGCTGACTCAGTCAGAAGTAGATGACACGAATGTCTTTTCAGTTCTGCTCTCACAGAAATTGTTCTCACTCCCTCTTTCCACCTATTTTACTCTATATTCCTTTTATATGCTATCCACTGTGCTCTAATTACTCTAATTTTTTTTTTTCTCCTTCTATGATGTCTTGATCGTCCCGGTTTTTGTATGTTCTTTTGTTTGTAATTAGAAACCAGTAACACTTTATTCAAAGTGGTGGTATCAAAGGGTTCGAAGAATTCGCACATCCCCTATTCAAAGAAAGAGATGCCAAGTGCCAAAATTAAAAAAAAAATCAGGATTTCAAATTTCTGTATTTTACTGGTTAACACCAGAGTAAGGCAGCAATAAATGATTATAAAGCTTCTGTCAGTCAGTCTCAGAATGGACACAAGTAGTTCAAATCCAAGTCATCCACCCCTTCACCCCTTTGTCTTAATGATAGAGCGCTTGGTATTTTCTCCTAAAGCTTTATTTAACCTATTGTGTGTTAGGTTTCCTGTGCCAAATCCTCTAGGCCTATTTTCATAATTTACATGATAAGATAAACAGTATTTGTCTGCTGAGGAACGTTAAATTGCCTGCCACTTGCTTTGTCTTATCTGTTGCTTCAAGTAAGATAGAGGCAGATTCGGCAGATGAATAATACCAGAAATTTATTTTTGTGGAATGCATATTGCTGGAGTTTTAGAACAAATAAACATTAAATAGTCTTGAGTGAAGGCTATTGATTTTAACTGTTTAATTCTCTGACTTCTACTGTCCTTTCTGTAAAGGTCTCTTGCAGTGAGCCAGCGCTGCAGCGCCCCGTAAGGTGAAGCATGTCTGACAGGCTGGGGACTCCCGGTGAGCACCCTTGCCCACCCTGGGTGATGAAACCCAGGGAAACAGCAACAGACCTGAGGCGGCCCTGGGCACTATAGGGGGAAAGGTGATCTCTGCTGTAACTTGGCTGTAGGCATCAAAGACAGCCCAGGCACAAACAAGCTGGCACGCTTGGGGATTCACAGCCACCCCGCCTGCAGAAGCAGGAGGTCAGCGGCTGCTGCTTCCCGAACCTGCTCCAGCTTGTCGGATTCCTCCAAGGCTGACAGAGAGCAGCCACAGTCTTGCTACAGGAAACGGGGGTCCAGGCAGCACCAGAGTCACTTCAGAGAGCTGGGCAGAGAGGCAGGCAGAGCCAGCCTCTGACATTATGAAAGATGGGCCGAGGCTAGCGTCAGTCAGGTTGATCTTCGGTGAATTTGGTTGTTTTCATATTCCACAGAGGTGGAAAGGCAGAGACAGTGTATACCACCAGATGGACAAGCATTAGTATTAAACACCAGCTATACAGCTGGAGTATGTTTCTCAGTAGAGATATAAACTCTATGAAACTGCAGCCCTCCAGAATGGAAAGTGCGAGGTGGAGGGTGATTTGCTGTTTCATACTTCACTGCACTTTGATGGGCAGCAAACCAGCGTGGAGTACTGTGCCACTAATATGCAAAAGTGCAATAAGCTGAAAAAACAGACATAGGTAACTTTTAACTGGATGTGCTTTCCCCCGTCACGCTCAAGCACCTCCCCAGAATATTACATTTAAAAAAGGCTTGTTGAATACTGCAAGTCCACGTATTATAGTGTGGTGGTATTTCTCCTTGGAATGGGCTAAAGAATTTTGTATCCAGTACAAAAAAAAACCAAAACCAAACCCACATTGAATTTTATATTCATAGGACAGTATATACCATTGTTTGGATTTTTCCATCTTCATAAAACTGATAAGCAGAATTAGTTCAGGAGATATTGTGCACTTTTCCCATTGAAAGGTCTGACGTGAGTACTAAGGGGAAGGGAAAATTGGGCAATGGGACAGGATAAGAATCTGAAAACTAGAAAGTAACATGTTAGGTTTTTCAAGTCAGAACCAAACAAATGGTAGTTACCAACTCCAAGTACGGCACTGAAGGGCTAAATTTCATTAAAAACAAAACAAACCAAAAAACCCCATGCAGCTGTCTGTTGATAATTGATCATTTCAAGACTGCAGTTTCAAAATATTTAATAGAGCTTTGCCCTTGCCCTGGCAAAAATCAGGTTTTTACTTTGTTAGTATATATCTTACACTGATTTATTACATTGCAATTGCTGTAGCTTGACATGTATTTAGCTGAAGGCCATCTTTAGAATTATAGTGTTTAAATGTTTTTTCTTGTAATTAATTTTGTGTTAAAATCATTTAGTGCTATTTGGCCTGGATGGCTTTGCAAAAGAAGACTTCATTTGTCCGTGTGATATTTCCTGGTAAAATAATGGTTAAGCAAACAAACAACAACAAACAAACAAAAAAACCCAACCAAAAACAACCCATGAAGCACTAGCCAAGTTTTCATACTGGCATTCCTTTCTGAGTTCTCATCATCTTCAGACATCCCCTCAAGCCCTGCCATGGTATTGTTGATTTTATATTATGAGAACAAGACAGGTGCCTGGAGGTGCTGCAGATACCATAGCTGAATTAACGAAGCCTGCAAATTGTGGCAGCAATTTCCATTAAAGGTTTTTTAATTACCACATGGATCATGCCAAGAAACTATTGCAAAATATGGGTAGTTTGATTTGTTTCATGTCTCCAGAGTGTGTTGTAAAATGGGATTCTGGGATTATTACCTTTAAAAAAGAGTAACTGTCACAGACAGACTAACCCAGGATGCCTGTAGTGCCAGTGGTATTTTGCTAGGCCAAGAAAAATGGCTGGTGGGCCCTTAAAACAGTCTCTTGTATTTTATTTTAGCAAAGAGGGCCTTTCTTCTTATTTGCCAAGTTCATTCTCGTACAGAAGTCCCTTTTTGGATTATTTGTTGCAGCAAGATGCAGACCACTTCTGAGGTGTCCCATGTTTCATTGCCTCGCTTTGTAAGTAAAATATAATACATGGCACTTTCAAGGGGATATAGTCTCAACCCTGAACCAAAAACTGAAGAAATATGCATACCAGCACGGAGGCAGCTGAGATTTCCCAGAAACCAAACCCTGTATGTTGTCTCCTTCTTATACTGTAGTGGGCAAATACAGCTAGGAAGCTGAGGTATTTTTTAAATTGTATCTTTAAAACTTTTATTGTTCAAAACAGGACTTCGTGGAGACATCTGCCTCTCTTACCATTAGATGAGTCATGGCTCTGTGTTGTTTTGGTGTTTTTTTTTTCAGTGTGAGAATCTTGATTTATCAAGTTTTTTGACCCTGTCACAGAAGATTTGAAATGCCAGGGATGTAAATTTAAGGATTATGTTGTCAGGGTTTTGTCATTTAGCCTGAGGTTGGGTCCTATTAAAAGGTTTTAAATGCTTCACATCTGCTGTGCCACAGCAAAGGAAAACAGAATCATGCCTGGAGTATAAAGTGTGGTTATGGTCAGAGAAGTGACTATGTGAAAATGGCATGTTCTTAGTCAACAGATCTGTTCCCTATGTGTATTACCACTTTCATATGCATGTTTCACTTGTGAGAGTGTCTGTCATTACTTTTCAGTCCTTTTGCCAGTGGAGTGTCAGCAGGGCTATAGGGAGCAAATGATACGCTGTCCTGTCTCTCATGTCATAAATGTAATCGTTAGTGAAATCCCAGTTGCAAAATCTTTGTTACTGGCGATGGAGAGGATGTATGAGCCAACCTAACTTCCAGAGACATGGCTGACAGCGTAATACTGGTTAACCTTCTTCCGTTTCCATTCCCCCCCACCCATGCCTAAAAAGAAACAAACCAAAACAAAACAAATCCCAGCCCCAAACCAAGCACACGTACCATCTTTTTGGTTTCAAACTGAATAAATTTGATCTGGAAGTCATTGAGAAACAGTAAACATGAAACCCTACTGTGGCATATTTATGGAGTGATATATTCAAAAGATGACCGCACTTAAATAAAGTAAGTTCAAAGACCAGTAATCAAAACCAAATATAATCAGTCCATCTTCCAAAAAAAGAGATAGCTGAAACTAGCATTTCTTGGGTTGGATGCATACTAGTATATGAATGGTAGTGAACAGACAATAAGCTGGTAAGAAGCGGAAAAATTATCATTAGAAGAACAAAACCCTTACATGACGAAAAAGCCTCAAGCAAAATTTATCTGTTGGCTTTCATTGTTCTTGTTATTACCGTCCTAGGAAAACTAAGCAGAGAGCCTTTCCTCTTTTCTCCTCCTTGGGCTGCTTTAAGAGTTTGTAGCACAGTAGTGAACAAATCATACTGCCATAATTCAACCCTAGTGCTTTTCCACTGCTGCAAATGGCAAGCCCAGCTGAGGTTGCAAACTCATTTTTCATAAGGCATTTTTCTCATCTGCATACTTCTGAACCACTGTCTCACCAGGTTGGGTGAGTGGGTACATGTTTCTGCAATCCTAAAGGTAAGTAGATGTGCTGTGTTTTGGGCTGTCTGCAATTACTGATGTCAGGTAAGGATTTAGTCCCTTGCATCTTGCGAACTGTGAGCTGTATCAGAGGTGACGTGTAGGAGGGTGAAAATTATATCTCTGGAACTTTCCGAGTGAATTTCCACATGTGGAAAGGCTGGAAGAAGCTGTAAATTGGAGAAACTTCCATTCACTTAAGCCCTTTTAAACTTTCTTCTAAATCCATTTTTATATCCTGTTAGGTGGAAAAATTTTAAAGCCACTTTCCTATGCTGACATGCTACTTGTTTATCAACTAGTGTATTTTGGAGTGGGTGGGGAAGGAGGAAGAGACTAACTAGCAATTTTGATTAATGACTTTCATCTTTCTTGCTTTAGAAATTACTACTTTTCAGCTGCCATGTGTTCTTTCCTACAATATTTCACTTGCACTTGTACTGTTTTCTTCCTGAGATGGGAGTCTCAGTGGAAAGTATGGTGTCATGTAAATAATACACACATGACAGTCTATTATTTTGTATGGTTATTAATCCCCATGGAGTTGAGAGCTTTTTGGTTTGCCTTAATGTAAAATCCATAAGCGTGTTCCCATATAGAAAAAAGTGCATGTTTTTCAAACTTATACTTCATAAAGCTTAGAAATTATTTTCCCTGAGATTGCCTGAGAAATTTTAAGAATCTTAAAAACCTGCTGATAAACTTTGAGACTCAGATTAGGATTCAGACATGTTAAACTTTTTAGCTCTGCATACAGTATGGACAGATATTTTTAAAAATACTTAAAAAACTCCTGTTTCTAAGTTTAGTGTGAGTTAATCAAGGCTTGAAGAAATCACTTTTAATTGGAAATGACAATAAACATATTGTTCTTAAGGAACAGGGAAATACCAAGGTAGGGAATTGGACTCAAGCCATCATGGAGTACAGAAGAGGTGTTCCCAGGGCCTCATATCTGTACATACCTAATTCTTGCCCCTTTACTGTGTATCCTTACTAAAACCTTCACAAATCTGCTAAGTTAGAAAAGTATGTGTGCGTGTACAGTCAGTGTTTATCTTAGACTTGAGGTCTAAGTCACACCTGTTTTACTGTACAAGCACAGAATCAGATTTTCAAAGCTCTGTAATTAGGCAAAACCAAAATAAAATAGCACCGATGAGAGCATTTTCTGGGGACTGTTTCTACCCCAGGTTTCTACTTTTTAGCTGCTTGTAGAAAATCTTGCTGTTCTAAAACGAGAAAGGGCATTTTTCCTATTTTTTTTCTTTTTTACAAGTCTGGAATTTTCCTCTTTTCCCTACGCTTCCTCTCCTTTTATTTTTACAATGGCTGAACTCTTCAGGGGGGGGAAAAAAAAAAAAAAAAATTAAAAGCAATCATCTGCAGCCAGAGGCTCAGAAAATATAATCCTAACTGATAGCTGTCTGAGAAATCTATCACTGACTGAAATCAAGAGCTGTCCTATTGACTACTATTATCATTCTTAAAGCAGTTCCCTTAAAGCAGTAAGATTTATACTTTAAGAATCATAAAGTTTGTAACAACCATTATTAGATAAGCTTGACAATACCTCCCTGAAAGAAACAATTCAGGAGAACTAAAATGAGAAGCCTGTAAAGTAGAAAACTCAACAGCTCACTTAATGGTCACTCAAAAAGATGAAATGGTTTGCTTAAGGTTGAACAGGGAGAGCTAATAAATATGCAGGGTTTGCAATATTTTTACTTCAAATACATGGGATGTCCCATAACCTCTTAATATTTCTTTTGCAAGCGAATAGGTGATTGTTGGGAGGCCCGGATTCCCCTTGTCTCTCCTGTCCCATGCAGCTTCAAGCCCTATGTTCCCTGCAGCTAGGGAGGAGCAGGCAACGTGGTGCAAAAAACTGGGGTGGTCTCTTTGGAGTTCAGCAGCCTTATTCATTCCATTAACACCAAAGAAGCAGTTCATTTTGACGTGAAATAGGCAACAGAGACTCACAAGAACTCTCCTTTTCCACCGCAGGCTATCCCTGAGGCAGTGGCAGTCTCTCTTGACACATTCTCCTGTGTCCCACATGCATGTACACTAGCTCAGGGCTATTGCAGCATCAAGACTTGACAGGCAGCCCTGAACACATTTAGCAATCTCTTCAATACCTCATGTATACCATGGCGAATCCAACTCAAGAAAATAAGCTGGGAAGACTGCAGAACCAGGGGACAAACACACAAGTGAAGAAGTGCCCCAGAAATAACAGTGGGAAGGCCATGTCCAAACTGCTGGCAGTGGTCTTTGTGAAGACTGCACTTTACATCCCTGAGTTTCAGAAAGATCACGCAGTAGCCAACACCACAGTAAATCTTGGAGACCAAATAAATGTGTGGTTTACCTCCCAAGGTCTCTCCCCTAGTCTTATTATCACCAACAATGGGGCCAATGTTATAAAAAGTCAATGTTGGCTAAGGCACTTGAATGCCATTAAGAAAAACATCTCCCTCCCTGGATTACAACCTAAAAGGTTTGGAGGATTTGACTATTTATTTATTTTTATTAAAATTGTCGTAAAATTATAAATGGCCCTTACAGTAGCAGTAGCTCCTATACAGTAACATGTAAGCCATTAGCTGTGAATAAACAAAAAGATTTTTAAAAGTTTTAGAAGAGTACTTACTGTTCTTGTCCATCAGGCTTTTAAATGCGGCAGGTTTTTTTGCTTTCACACTTTAACCTCTCTGAGGAGGAGGAAGATGGTGTTGAAACACTAGCATAACACCTGCTTTGGTATAAGTGTACATGCCCTGCCCATGGACACATATTCACATTTTTATTGGCAGAAACAGTATGAATGCTGCACTGACCTTCTGGAATTTTGCAGTTTTCTTCTTGACAGCAGCATGACATCTTCAGGAAAGCCCCACTGGGGAATATTTTTCCCTGCTCTTCCCTCCTTTTTCTACTTTTGACACCATCTGGTAAATCGGATTTTGGTATTTTTGTGTAGCTGCTCCTCTCATACTCTCACTTCATACTCTTAATTTTTTTATTCCAACATTCCCGTACTCAGTGCTCTCCAATGTTCATGCAAGCAGACTGGAATTATTCTTTTTTATTGGGTTACTAAGCACACCATTGAGGATGTTTACCAAGGAAGGAATGCCTGACATGAACCTAATAGACGAATAGAGAACTGGTCCCAGATTTTTTAAGAGAACCTGGAGGGGTTTATATTCCAGAATTTCATCTCTGGTGAACAATGCACTGAGTTTTAATTGATTCCTGCACAGTGTCTTTGACTGATGAAAGGGACACTTCCCAAAGAAAAGCAGCCATCAAAAGTTTCACATATGTATGCACAAACAGCCTTGGAATGATTGCAGTGAGACTCCAGATCCTGCCCCAATTCCATGTTGAACTCCAATTAACTGTTTTACCAAATCCCATCTCTCATGATAATCATGACATCAGTCAGCTACACCCTGGTTAATATTCCTTACCTCAAACTGTATCTGAAACAGGTTGTGAGTAATACAAGGAAAAAGTCCAGTCTCATACTCAAGTAATACTGAAATCCATTATTAGTGAGTTAAAACAAATTTATGGAAAGCTAACTTTTAGGCTTACAGTGGATACCTTCTCATTGAACTGGATAGAAAGGACTTACCTTTTATTCATGCTTACTTTTTTTTTTTTTTTTAGATGAAAGACAAAGGCTTCATAAATGTTTCATCTCTGCTGTGTTATACCTAGGTACCTGTAAGATTGTGGTCTGAGTAACATGTATGACAGCATCTTCTGATTCACCCCCTCACTGGTTTACCTTTCTAATTTTTATTTTCATTTGCTTATCCTTGTAAGGAGACAAGAATTAAATAACTTGTCTGTCTCTACCTGTCGGTTTTCACATTGCTCTGCTTCCTGTTCTCCCCCAGCCTTTACGTGTCCTGACACACTTTTGGTCATTTAACTCTTGGTTGTTTCCAGCCAGTCTTGGCAGGGAAATAGACCTCTCAAAGATGAGGCTGTGCAGGTTTCTGAGCATGATCAGCTGAGCTGGGTAGTGAGTCCTGATGGAAGGCACAGTGAGGATGAAGCAGGTATGGTGGCCTCTGCCTGGCAAGGCTTTCAGACCCTGGTACCGCTCTGGACAAGCATCACGGCATGTCATCTCTGGTGGATAAGAGACACCATCTAGGGTGTTGGCAATGAAATGGGAGGGAAGTGGGTTAATGCAAGGGGAAAATCTTCAGGGGACAAAAGGGACACATCTGTACGAAGCAGGTTTCATTAGTTCAGCTGTATGAGAATGACTTTAAAGTATTTTTCAAATTGACATGGGTCCTATGTACTTCAAAGAACTCTTCTTTTCCCAAGATATTCAATTTCTGGTTTTGTCTTTGTGCACAGATATCTTTCTTTTAATTAATTTTCCTTTACCCATATGAAGGTTATTACCATAATCAAGTACTTTTGCTCAGTAGTCAGAGACATGTATTTTGCTGTCAACAAGAAAAATAGTAGAATTCAAAACAGATCAAGTTCTTCAGGATTACATTTTTAAAAATACAACATGTTTTTGATTTTAAGAATGAAACACACATGCCAAAATGACAATTTTAATAGCAGCTAGTGTAAGGTTTGGGAAAAGAGTCGGGTTGACAACTTGGGGAAAATAACATAAGCTGTAAGGAGGCAGTTTGCACCATGTTGATATACCAGTGTTTCTCAATGAGTGGAAATCCAAGAGTTAGCACATCCACTGTAATTCATTCAAACCCTTCCCTTTCTGGTAATATTGCCAAGAAGAAACAAAACAAAACCATGTCGCACAGTTAGTCTTGGGATGTCAGGAGCACTGTCATATGTCATCTCAGGAACAATGTGATTACCTGTCTTTATACCAGCCAGTCAGCAATTACCACTTGGCTATTATTTTTGGTCACTAAAATGGATTCAAACTCATTCCCTACAGGCAGAAGTCTTTACAACTGATTCTGTTAATACTGTGTTAATTTTTCTCTGTCTTTATTCTTCAAACCTACAATAAAATAAAGACATTTTCACCCAGGGCAGTCTTTCATGCTGCTGTTATACTTAAGTTAATGGTTTTACATTCTGGACGTGAGCAAGTTATTGTCAATTTTGAACCTGTCTCTCATACTGATGAACAGTTATTCACCCAGTGTTAGTTTACCAGAATAGCTGGACCTGATGTAGTGATGTGTAAAAAGTAAAGAATCTGGTGTTCATTTTGCTACAGAAATTTGTTTCTCCAGCTAAACTTTTCAGAACTTCCTGTCATTTCTAGTAATGATAAAATGGTGATTTTTTTCTTCTTTCTTTTTTGGCAGAAGTCTTAATGATTTTCCTTGCTTGTATGATATGAAGTATTTTATGCAGTGAAATCTTTTTTTAAAAACCTCAAACTGCATCTTTGCTCTAATTCCGAATTTATCCATGGTACAAGTTACTTAATTTGTAAAAAAAGAAACTCACTACCTGCAAGAGACCTTTGTTTTACTGACTGATTGTACTGATTTTAAGATTCTGTTCTGAGTATACTTAAAAAACTCAGTGGCTACCAGAAAGCAGTCTAAGTTTTAAAGAGACTAGTTATGTAAAGATGGGTCATACTTGGGATATCCCATTCAAAGCATTCTCAAAGAAGCAGGGGTTTTGGAAGGTATTGCCCCTTAGAAATTTTTTGTCCTCTTCAAATCAAGCATAAGACACTAGCTGCTTTTGAAAATTAAAGCAACGTTTCAAGTTGCAGCTAGAAGCAGACTTCCCAGAAAGTTCACAAAGAGATGGTACTTGGGAGATTTGTTTTGCTGGATGCTGCAGGATCAGGATGTTCTATCTCCTCATAAGCATCTGAATTTTGGGACTTTTTTCCAAAGTAAGTTATGAATTCCAAGGTGTGACTTTGTCTGTGCGTGTGTGTGCGTGCGTGTGTGTGTGTGTGTGTGTGCGTGTGTGTGTGTGTGTTAATCTTTGTGTGAGGCGATTGAGAGACTAGATTGCATTTTAGTGCAAGAAAAAAAATGTATCATTCAGAAGATAGTTACTTTCAGAGGAGATATGTCATCCTTATTGCTGAAGCCCTATTTTAATGCATTGGAATGCTGTTTTATTCTGTGCAGCATGATTGTATGGTGTTTATTCAATCCCTGTGTGTCCACACGAGTTTGACACTAATCAGCTGTAATTGCATAATTTACAGATGATTACTGAGAAATCCTCTGCTGGTGTAGCAAAGACCTTCTGCATTGCTGGGCTCTGTAGTTTCAGGCCATCATTCTTGCGGTCCTCAGTCTTTCACAATCCCATCAGTTTGGCAAATGCCCAAAGCGTATTTAGTCATGAACTCATTACTGATACAACAGGCAGCACAGTGCATGAAACACCATGCTGCCCACAGCATTCCTTAATAATATGTTCTGGAATGCTTATCTTAAATTCCATCTTGTTATTACTTTGGCACATTTAAATAAGTGGACTTGTCAACAAATAACAATCAGAAGCAACGGGCAACGTTTCATTCAAGTTATGTCATTGCCCTCCAGATTTCATCGTCCATATGTGAAAAGCATTCCGTTCTTGGGAAATAAGAAACATGGGGAAAAATTAGTGCATTTTTATTAGTATTTGACAGCAATTCATGTGTTTGATGACTAAAGGAGGCAGTGATACCAATCTAGCCCAGCAGCATTATGGTAGCCAAGACCAGTAGCTTCCACTCCATACATCATCAATGAGTCACTGCCTGATCTTATCCAAATTGCCGCTTGCCACTAAGAGAATCCTTTGACTCCAGTTTGTGTGCAAAACCAGTAAGAGGTGGCCATCCAGAATTTCAGAAGCAGAAATTAGAAAGCACTCATAAAAAGTATGAAAGTATGTTTATAATGTCTCTGTGCTTCCCTGCATCCTTTTGTAAGGCATAGAAAACAATCTTTACTCGTGCAAGTATTTTGGAACCTGCTTCGTTCATTGGAAGTTACTGAAAGCGTGTGTCTGCAATAAGGACCAGTGTGCTTTTCAAACACAGTGCTACACAAGTAGAGTACTGAAAGAGGGCTCATTTTCTTTGTGTGCCAAAAGCAGCCGAAATGTATATTACAAACTGCGATCATGACATTTTTATATGCTTTAGAGATTTAAAGATTTTGCTGAGATTAATGGTCTAAGATATAAATGAGCCTTCACAATATTTCATGCTTTAGGAAGCAGCTATTCCAGTCATATGATCTGTGTGTGTGGGAAGAGTGTGGGAAGGGGTGTGTGCATAACGAGGGCCTTCTGAAAAGAGCAAGAAGAGCTCTGTCTTGGTTACACATTTTTAGAGAATACAGCGTGGTTTTAGGGGTTTGTTTTTAAATCCATAGAACTCCTACTCTGGGCACTGGGAAATGTACATAGAAGAGTTAAATATGACATTAAACATGGTATGGTGAAAGAGAAGGCCTGAGTAGATAAGGCAGAGGCAGTACTGCCTCTGGTGATGTGAAGTATCATCAGTTATAAGAAATAAATAAAACGGCATTCTGTGAGCTATCCCTCTTTTTCTGTCACTAGGAGTTATCTCCAAATGCAAAAATATTAGAAGCAGGAACTATTCCATTATATACAAATAGGTGCTATATCCTGATACATCTGAATACACTCTTCCAAAATAAAAAAAAAATAGTGTAATTAAATATTTTATTTTGTGATGGTGCCGTTGCTACTCAGAGAGGCAATTGCCTGCTTTGTCTTGTATTTTAAGTATTCCTGTATTGCTGTATTTCCCTTACTTGAGAATTTGCTTCCAAGTGATACCAATTTTGCTGCACTGAATCTCTATTTATGGCCAGTCCACTGCTGAAAGGAAGATTGACATTTTCATCTATGCTGGGTATTTCCCATTGTAACAGCCTACTGTTTCCATAGAAATCCTTCAAAGCATTTTAATAGAATGTGAGTAAAAAAGGAGTTTTGTTGACACATTTATTCTGCCAGGTTTTTAACAATCTGATTAATGTCTCCTCAATATTCACTTCTTTTTAAAAAACAAAAACAAAAATGCAGAAAACATACATGCTGTTTCCATGGCACTTTCACCAGCCATTTCCAGGACCCTTGAATCCGTTTCTCCCTTCTCTTATTTTCCTCCCTACCATCCCTCACCCTATCATCATTCTGTCCCTGAAAGCCCTTTTATACATAAAATTAGCACTAGCAAATCTACAGTGGTGACAGAAAGCCCTTAAATCAGACACTGAGCATTTTATGATTCATCAGAAACTCTCTATGCCTCTGAATCAAGTTACTTACTAAATGGTGGCTGCGTTATGAGCAGAGCGAGATGTGAGTAACCCATGCCACGCATTGTCAGAACTTTTGGAGCCCGCTGGAGATACCCACATTGAGCTGAATACATTTTGTTTTAAGGGGGTGTTGATTTGAATGTTGGATGATTCACTGGCTCCTGCTGTCTCCTGCAGTGTGGGCATAATACTCATACATTTGAATGCAGTGCTTTTTAATCTTTCATTTAATGTCCATCCTCCTCCTCTTTGCCACCGCACAATACTAGTTACCTTGTGAAATGTTCCAGCTACTCCGTTTCATACTCGCTCCTTATCAGGCTCCAGAGTTGTACACCAGCCTTCCTAGGAGTCATAATTCTAGCTTTCAGCATCTTTGTTATTCCTGCAAGATATTATTACATACAGCCATGTGAATCCTTCTCATGCCTTGCCTGCTGCTCAGTTCACACAAAAAAAGGATTAGTTGTCAGTCTTTGTTACGTATGAACAGAAATAGATAATGCTAGCAATGACATGTATTAACTTGTTTTATAATTAAGTTTTCTGACATCTGGAAATAGATTTTGGTGAGTCTGATGATGATCAATAGGCTATTTTAAAGTGATCAGCTGACCTATTTGTTCATGACAGGAATGAAATTATTATGAGTGACTTCTAAGTGTTTGTTCATAAACCAGAAAGATAATTCAAGTTCTTCTAGCCCAGACTGAGTGGGTTCTCATTTTTTGTACCAATTATGTAGTTCGAAAGATTTCAGACTAGTAACCTGCTAAGCAGAAACACCTTGATCTGCCAGGCCCTACAGTGCCCCAGCCAGTGAAGCGGGAGGAGATTCCTTAATTAAGTGTATATCTGTTTATCTTTCTTAAACAAAATGCTTCCCTCATTTCTGACTGTCTCCAATCGTTGTGCACTTTACACACCTTGAGATAAGTTTCTGGGCATCTCAGTATAAGCATTTAGTGTCTGTTTAGATGTCTCCTATAAGTCCTGGGTCATACCCACCGGCATTTTGCACATGCCTATACTTAAGCACCTGAAACCCATCCCTCATTTTTAGCCAACATAAAGCTTCCTTCACTAAACATTTTATAAATTAGATAAATACAGGGCTCCTTCATTGCATCTTCAAATGACTTGTAGTATGAAGCTACCTCTGGTACTGAGATTCCATTTCCACTGGAGTGAATAAGACTCTTTTTACAGCATGTGTGTCACTGGATCAAAAATGCCTTGGATCCTGAAAACATCTTTGACTATCATGTATTATTTTCAATGTTATCAGAGTGAATTGGTGTAATTAGAACATAAGCCCTTCTGGCCATGGAGATTGGTTTCTGCCTATCAGTTGCTAAATTCTGTTCAGTGTATGTCAGAGACCAAAACTGCAGCTGACACTCAGCGAGGAGGAGTGCTCTTTGCATGTCCCTGGAAAGACAGGGTTTTAATGTCTTTCTGTCACTTGAGTAAGGTGTAGTTATTGGCAGGGCACTTCTACAAGAGTAGTAAGTCTACCAGATATCAGGTAGTTGTCTAAATAGCACCTTTGTGGCATTCCTTTAAGGTTTTCTCCATATGGCTTGCTTTGGGGCCTCAGCAGCAGTGAGTAAATGCATGGACTGCTTTTTAGTTGCAGGTAAACTAAACAAATACATCTCTGGGGAAACTAAGTGAGAGGAAGCACAAAATAGGAAAGTCTAAACAAACTTGGAGGAAAATTGAGAGTAGAAAGTCAATGGAGAAGACTGACAGCAGATACAGTTCTGGAGAAGGACCAATGCGTTACGGTTTCTTAGCAAGGCAGTCCAGCAAATCCATGCAGCCATTAAGTTAACTGGGGAACAAAGTAGTAGGGGAAAGATAAGATATTGCACCTCTGTTCCTTTTAAAGTAATTGTTGTCCATTTAAATACTAAACAACACAGTCATGTCTTGTACATGAACCCAAGCATGCAAACTTTTAAAGCTCTCCTGTCACAAAAAGTACTCAATGAATTCACAACAAGAATTGTGTACATAAGAAGGACATGGACCTGTTGGAGCAAGTCTAGAGGAGGGCCACCAAGATGATCAGAGGGCTGGAGAACCTCTCCTCTGAAGACAGGGTGAGAGAGTTGGTGTTGTTCAACCTGGAGAAGAGAAGGCTCTAGGGAGACCTTATAGCAGCCTTCCAGTACTTAGAGGGGGCCTACAGGAAAGATGGGGAGGGGCTCTCTATCAGGGAGTATTGTGATAGGACGAGGGGGTAATGGTTTAAAACTGAAAGAGGGCAGATTTAGATTAGATATTAGGAAGAAATTCTTTAGTCTGAGCGTGGTGAGACACTGGAACAGGTTGCCCAGAGAAGCTGTGGGTGCTCCAACCCTGGAAGTGTTCAGGGATAGCTGGATGAGGCTTTGAGTAACCTAGTTTAGTGGGAGGTGTCCCTGCCCATGGCGGTGGGCTGGAACTAGATGATCTTTAAAGCCCCTTCCAACCCTAATCATTATATGATTCTATAATTCTATGAACAGCAGCAAGTGTACAATATAGTACAGTATGGGTAGTTATCAGAGCTTTCAAAAAACAATTTAGGGTCTTCTGAGTTGTCTTACAGTTCTGCTGCTGCTAAAATTCTTTGCTTAGGGGATAGAAACAGCTCATTAAATTAAATGCAGCTTCTTCAAGATGTGACAGAACATAATGAAGTTAATAGTGATTTGGATTAAGGAAATTTTGATACTGATATTTTTGCTCTGACTGTTGGCATATATTGAATGACTGGATAATTCCTTTGCAATGAATAATGGATCATTTTGTCTAGCATACTGTAACATTATGCAAATTCATCACGCACAGCAGCAGTACAAACTTTGCTATTCCCTCTTGTTACATCTGGCCTGTGCTGAAACAGGGAATGTTAAATTCGGAGAAGAGGGAAAAGGGTTGTCCAAAGTTGCAGGTTTTTGTAACAGCTTTGCCATTAAGAGCATGTTTAAATACAGGGTTGTATGACTTTTTGTCAGGTTTTATACATTCAGTTAGATCAGCATGGCATGCAAGTTTTGCCTGCCTTTTGTTGTTTAACAAAATTAAGCTCTTGTTTAGAATCAATGCGCAAAATTGCTTCAGCTGAACTACAAGCACAGTGGTAGTTACACAAGTCTAATGTCTCTTAAAACATCCTATGAATTTTAGTATGGCATGAATTTTGCTATGCCTCAGTTAATATTGCTGCCCAACTTATACTATAATGCTTACCAGCAGAATGATTACTGAAAAGTTTTTTTATATTATTAAGTGAAAACACAATATCAACATCGAGAATTGTTGAATTGTACAAAAATATTGGGAGGGGAGAGCATATTGATTTATTTCTGTTGTCTGGGGAAATAAGATTTTGCAGAATTTCAAATGTTCTATCCAGAAATTAATAGAAAGAAAAAAAGCCCGTCCCCAAAAAGCCTGCAGATGAAGGCTGTAATTCGGAAGCTCTGAGGAACGTCATTAGTGACTATACTGGGAAAGTGCAAAACTTTCAGGCCTCTTCTATTCACAGTGTGGTAACTCTTCCTCAGTAGAAGCTTTTCCCCACAGAAAGGAAGAAGAATGGATCCAGCCACTAACTGGGACAATTAGATCCTTTCCTACACTGTTGCCATCCAGAGGACAGGCTTGAGAGGTGGGCCTGTGCCAACCTCATGAAGTTCAACAATGCCAAGTACAAAGTCCTGCATGTGGGTTAGGGCAATCCCATGCACAAATACAGGCTGGGCAGAGAATGGATTGAGAGCAGCCTTGAAGAGAGGGACATGAGCCAGCAATGTGCGCTTGCAGCCCAGAAGGCCAACTGCATCCTGGGCTGCATCAAAAGAAGCATGGCCAGCAGGTTGAGGGAGGTGATTCTGCCCCTCTACTCATCTCTCATGAGACCCCACCTGGAATACTGCATCCAGCTCTGGAGCCCCCAACATAAGAAGGACATGGGCCTGTTGGAGCTAGTCCAGAGGAGGGCCACCAAGATGATCAGAGGGCTGGAGAACCTCTCCTCTGAAGACAGGCTGAGTTGGGGTTGTTCAGCCTGGAGAAGAGAAGGCTCAGGGGAGACCTTACAGGAGCCTTCCAGTATCTGAAAGGGGCCTACAAGAAACCTGGAGAGGGACTTTTTACAAGAGCGTGAAGTGATAGGACAAGGGGTAATGGCTTCAAACCGGAAGAGGGTAGATTTAGATTAGGTATCAGGAAGACATTTTTCCCTATGAGGGTGGTGAGTGGGGCACTGGAACAGGTTGCCCAGAGAAGTTGTGGGTGCCCCATTCCTGGAAGTGTTCAAGGCCAGGCTGGGTGGGTCTTTGAGCAACCAAGACTAGTGGGAGGTGTCCTTGCCCATGGTGAGGGGGTTGGAACTAGATGATCTTTAAGGACCCTTCCAACCTAAACCGTTCTATGACTCTGTGATTCTATTTTTTTCAATTACACATTTGACTGACCACATAAATAAGTTTTGCCAAATATGAAAAAATTACTTTGCTTGTGAATTTGATGCTTAGATAAACCATGCTGACTTTAAGCTAAAAGTAAAGTATACGTTGTCATATGTGGAACATCACAAAGTTCTCTGAGGGTCTTGCGTGGAAAAGCTGTTATCTGGGGTGTGCAACACCCTGCCACTGAAATCCAAGTGTGCGCTAGAAGTGCAGCAGCTTTAATAGGCGTGTTAAGTATGTCATCTTTGTACAATGCTGAGAATGCTGATGCTCTACTAGCTGAGTTGAGGACTCAGCAGCTAGGAGGAATATAGGAGAAAAATCATTTGGAGAGGGAAGAACAATAGAGAGAGCAAGAAGATGGGAGCTGGGCAATTGCACTGTTTTCTGAAGGGAAGGATACTTGCGTTTGCACAGAACAGGTAGGTAGGTAGTTTGCAAATTCATCATTCTTTGGTTTCTTCTTAAACAGCACAGTAAGAGCTCAATAACATAGTCACAGATGTAAGTTTACGGGAAGGGAGGGAGAGCAGAGGGAGATTTCTCTTCCTAAGAAACTATAGTTATAAAGAGATACCCATCCTTGTGCTACCAGTCCGTTCTTCAAGGAGTGGCAAGTACTGACAAGGGCTTACTGGATGGTTGAGGACCAAGGTCCTTGCTGCTAGGAGCTAAATAGAAGGAAAGGGACCTAGCCAGTAAACTTTGTTCTTGAAATAATACTTAAATGAGAGCTGTTCATTGAAATGCAGGCTCTCCAGCCTCTCTGAGAATTACAGGTGTCTAGTACTGGCCAGTGCTAGAAAAGGTTCTGGGGAGGAGGAAAAGGCTGTCTCTTCAAAGTGTTGTCATAGATCCTCAAAGGACACTAACTCGTCAGAGAGACTACCTGAAAGTATCCCTCAAGAGATTTATTGCTTTCAGATGCTATTGCTTACATGGTGCATTTAACCCCGCTATTCAGCACAGCTCTGCCCCTTGCTAGACAGAATTAAGTCCTTATCAACCTTTGTGTACTACAATGGGCCAAGACTATTTTAGGAACCTTTTCCATTGTGTTGAATCTCATGCTGTACACAAGGTTCAGTCTGGGCACAGGAACTGCTTGTCTATTGCCTTTTCTGACCGCAAACCAGTTTCACACTCTTAACAGTTGTTATTGTGCATTTTCCTTTCTGAACTTG
This sequence comes from Chionis minor, assembly GCA_013398295.1. Taxonomy (NCBI): domain Eukaryota; kingdom Metazoa; phylum Chordata; class Aves; order Charadriiformes; family Chionidae; genus Chionis; species Chionis minor. Next base: position 512,726 of record VZSF01010828.1, on the reverse strand, counting down.
CTATAGCCTAATATTAAACATTGATGTAAGCAGTTATATTAAATAAGTCTGATATAAAGAGCAGCATGAGCTACAGCAGATTATATTCTCCACATTTATTGTATGTTACTGCAGATACATTAGCTTTCTGCTGTTAGTACCAAATACATATGTGTTTTACTTGCACCTCCTTTTTTCCTTTGCTTGCCCTGAAGTGGCTGATTTATGTATTTTTAAATAGTTGGTGTAAACAAATGCAGTACATGAGACCTTTTGCAGTACTTGTGAAACCCCTCCCAAGTCCATCTGTCCTTTGCAATTGTTCCAAGCCGCAGGAAGGGTGTGTGAGTGTGCTCATGTGTGTGGATATAACTATATATGTAGCTTAATAATAATCAAGCCTATATTTTCCCCATTAATTTGCACTGGAAACATCTCAGTTTTAAATAAGTCACAGTTTCAATACAGATTTTTGTTTTTAGCTTTTAACTAAATATTGAAAATGAAAAAAGAAGGTATCATGAAAAGTTGCACAGTTTGCTTAAGAAATCTGAAGTGGATGTCATACGGAAATGCATTGCTTCTTGAACTGAGTTAATTTATGAGAAGGATGGGAAAATAAACAAGGACTGCAAATGGGGCAGTACCTACTTTTTCTTTTGCAGTAACTCATGGTTTCAAAACACCAGAACAAATTTCTTCTTAATGCTCCAATCTTCCCCTCTTTCCCCTCCAGATATGTCCCCTACCCTAGCAATAATACATAAAAGAAGGTTTTTAGGTATGTATAATTCAACAAATGAGCAAACTTCTCTTTATAGTGTGACAGTTAGACTTGTTTGCGAAACACGGACAACTTTTCATTCAGATATATCCTGGTTCCTTTCTGAAATTCATAATTTAAATAACTAAGACTGTTCAGTATTTCAGATGTTTGAATCAGAGAGTTGCAACTGTGATGAAATGTTTATTGAAAACATGGGCCTTTTTCCCACTGAAATTTTACTGCTGATGAAAAGCATTGACACTTTTTTCATCAGATCTAATGCCATTTTATTTAAAATGAAGTGAAACAGCAAATTCGTGACTACTTGATGGATTATTAAACATTATTTAATAGGTTGTCTCAACCAGTTGGGATTTTGAAGTTTTGGAGTATTTTCTTGTGTGTGTGTGTTTTCAGTATGATGATTCTAAACCCCTGTTTAGCCCATGCTATAATACAGCTAGTGGCATTTGGGGGATGAGATCTGAGCATCTTTTAAATTAATACACATTTTGTCATGGCTGCGGATGAGACAGCATGCCTAAATAATTTCTTCCACAACTAAGTTACACTGTTCCAAAGGTGTTGTTTAATGTCCCCATGTGATACTGTAGTTCTTTACCACCTAAGGAGTGCCATTTCAGCATTTACATATTAATTCATTTGCAGTTTTACTTCCTGTGTGTTCAAAGATGTGATGTGCAAGGTCTATGTGATTCCTAGTTATTGATAATAATTTAGGACAACTCCAACATTTCAGTATGTTTGTGGAGAGAGTTTCTTTATGTCTAAATAGCATGCAATGAACTAGTCATTTTCCCCTCCAGATAAATGATGGAAGTGTAAATAACAATGTTGGGAATTGTTTTAATCAAGCATTTACATTCTCTCTCTTCTGCAAGTCTCTTGTTAATGTGATTTTAGTGATACTTCTTGTTTCCCTTTTCCTCAAATAATGCTGTAATTGAATGAAGCTTGGAAATGCAGAGGGAGCATTACAAGAATTATATAAATAACTAAAAAGGTGATGAGAGAAAAGGGAAAGAACACATTGAAGTCTCCAAAGGGAAAAAAAAATCCATGTTCGGTTTGATTTTTCAGGTGAGGTAGTCATCTGTTCTTAATTTTTCCACACTAATACAACCTTCCCTACTCAGCTCATCATCTCCTGATGAATAATACATGAATAAATATTGCTACCTATATACCGTGTGAATGCAAAAGTAGTTTATAATTCCCCAGAAAGATTTTATTAATAGTACAGCGTTAACCACCTTGGCTTGAGTCATAATTAATTGTTACTGTAAATTTGCGAAACCCAAGGGAATGAAGACAAGAGGAAGCAGAAGACAGGGGAAAAAAACCACCCTGAAGTTAGTTGCATTAAAAGAATAAATTCTTTTTAGTCTGAGCAGGAAGCTGGTAATACTTGTTAATGTAGTGATTCTTTAAAATAGTCTTTCAGATGATTCAGTTAGAAATCTTCATTGTGCTTTAGCTATTAACAGAAACCACCTGAATTTCTCTATGAAGTCCAGTGGAAAGAGAGTTATAATACCCAGAAGCCTCTGTAATGGCATCCTAAGTTTTCCATTGATTAGTTAGTTTCAATCCTCATATTCCTTTTACATTTTCAAAATATAGTATTAAGGAGAGGTTGAGGGATGGGCAAGTTGGACATCTTACCTGTTTGTTGCTTCACAATAGAATAGAGAAATCTCTCAGTCTTAAAAAAATAAATCTAATCAGTAACATTAAGTTGTGCGATGCACGTTAACCTTGTGCTTCACGCTGTCTCCAAAATACCTGCATAGAAAGGTGGCACAGCAGATCGCTAACAGGACCTGGAGAGAAACCCAAATATGCAAAATATCACTCAAAGTCCCTGTATTCTTTCACCAGTGTGCAAACTTTGTGGGTGATAAAATCCAGGAGACCTCTGGCAGCAAAGCTGAGGTAGTTCTCCTCCGAGTATAGCTGCATGGATTGGGCAGGGGAGAAATCCTGGTAAACAGTGGAAAGCACCAGTAAATAAATACAAATGTAATGCTCTGAACTCCTCTGAACCCTGACAGTGGCAATTCCTTCCCAAAGAATACCTATTTGTCATTCCACCCACTGCTGTGCTATAGCCGACACTGAAAACATATTAGGAAAGTGTATGTAATGTTCAAGGCATCTTCAGGCTCTTTCAGATGTAGGAAAATCCAGACTGGGTTGCTCAACCACCTTTTCTACCAAAACACCAGCTGGAGAGGAGCTCTTAATTATTTGGAACTCAGTGTGCTAGTATGAGCTTGAACAGATGAAGACTACACCGAGCCAAATTGCCCTTTCACACCACCTTTACGCTGGTATAACATCACCGACTTAAACACCATTAAGCGACAGATGAGTGGGTCTGCATTACACATGCACTGTGCAGAAGGAAACGAAAACTTCTTCTTTAAAGTGATCTGTAGAAACTGTTGTGGGCAGGGGAACGGGAGAGGAAACAAAATTCAAGGTGGTCAAAAAAAACGAAAGCAAGGAGTTCACGGGGGAGGAGAAAGGCAGCTCCCGAGGGGGACAGAGCTCCCATGTTGAGAGACCTCAGTGCATGGTGTGCTTTTCTTATTGTCATGCCTGTAGTATGCAGAAAACATAGAAAAACACTGTCAGCATTTGTGATCAGTGATTTATCATTCCTGTACTGTGGTATGTCCAGGTTAAGCTGCATGAGCACTGAACGTGCATACTGTAAGTCATAACGTTCACTCAGGAAGCTGCAGAGGTTTTGGCAGCCGCTTCAAAATTAACAGATACTTGGAAGTTTAAGGGGTATGGACTCATTTTCTTTTCTGTGAAACAACAATCCACCCTGTTATCTCTTGATGTGAATTGATTCTTGTGAGAATTTTCATGGAATCTATTTAAGGAAGTGGAAATTCAAAAAGTGAATCTTTCATGAACTGTAACACTGCTGGTTTCACTTTTCCTTTAGCCCACTCTAGGATGGAATCAGGTGGATTGTACCGCTTCACTATTTAGATTTATATACCTCTAGGCAAAATCTCAGGCACAGAATGTGTATATCATCCCCGAAATCACTGATAGTAATGTCGTTAGCATGACTTATCAGTCTTTATATTTTCAGCAAGAAAAGCTAACAAAGTCAGACCACTTCATTAGCAGAACACAACTGTAAGCCTCTGAAGTGTAAATTAAATCTCTCCTTGCTGCCTTTATCTGCCTCTCCAAGCTACAGAGGGAGCATTATAAAACCTTTTCTTTACATTGCAGAGCAGCATTGCTCTTTGGAAGATCTCCAGCAGATGCTGAAACAAGCCCTTTGGGGGTGGCTCTCTGCAGCTCTTGCTGCTTTCCTCTTAGTGACATGGAGTCAGAAGAGCGGACTGTGCATAGGCAGAGTTTGGTTTCCCTCCATGCAAAAGCCTTAAAGCTCCCCAAGAACTCCTAACTCCTCTAAGACACCTGAGAATGAAAGCCCTAGTTCAATCTATCTGCTTGTTAATTCTCTACCCCATCAGTGGGAAGCCAAAAGAGTAGGCAGTGAACAGTAGGCTTGTTTTGTTCAGGCACTGTAAACAGGTAAATAAAAATTCAGCAATCTGTAATTTAGAATGTAATCCCAGCACTAGAACCCTGCTAGCATTATTCAGTATACTTGTTGATTTACATAGAAACGGTACAGACAAGTCACTGAATGCACTATTCAGGGCTTAGAGTTTCACCTGTGAAGAACTTACAGCTCCTATGTATGCCAAGAAAAAAATGTTGGTATTATGCATAGGACTACAAGGAAGCTTGTATTATCAAACAGACAATAGCATGTCATGTATTTCAGTTTGTAAAACTGGCATTTTTAATAAAAGATGTCAGTTTAGTTTAGAGCTTAAGCAGAGGACATGGGCAAATATTTTCCAATTCATTAGGCCACAGGCCCAAAGCATGGAAATAAATTCTTCTGATGAGTCCTGTCACCACATTGTAATTCCAACACTGCCGTTTTCTGAAATTAAGCAGACCCATGCCACTCTTTGCTCTACTAAAGTAGCTCCAAATGCTTCCCGAGAGTTTCCTGGGGCTGGCTGTGAGGCTGCATCATAGTGGGAGCCATCACACTGGAGGTGCATAGGGAACACAAGGGGTGTTTTGCCCTGAATAACTGGTTTAAGATAAGTTATGAGCTCATGAATCAGGAAAACAAGCTATTTTCAGTTCATGCTTTCTGCCAGGTTCTCTTCTTGATGCCCACTCATACAAACATAATTATTCTGCTTCTATAGCACTGGAACAAGAGCAGAGATTGAGAATCTGAATATAAACTGTGGAAACTGCCTCAATGTAAGGATGAGGAAAGAAGAAAGTCATAAAATGAGTGCAGCTTCTGTGTGTTTAGAAGGGAGGAGTTCTATCATGTGTTGCCTGTTGGAGGGGTTTCCCTTCTTTATTGTGCCAACTGGCAAGCCTCTTACCGAAACTTCTGTGTCAGTTTTCAATATTACTACCAAAAATCAGTTGGCTGTTGTAATCCTTTTGTTCAGATAATTGTGATCCACTGTAGAACAAAAGATGTACGTCATCTGCAAATGTATGCCAGTTTGTAGAAAGTGCACAGAATCTGATTTTCTTGTCATTGTTGACATTTTCCTTTCAGCCATTCGTATTTATAAAGGAGCAAAATCTCTTGGTGCAGCTTGCCTGGTGATTGCATCCAGGTTAGCCATTTAGAAACAAATATTGCTAAGCTACAGCACTGTTGCTAATGGTAGATGAAGGTTGTCCTGTGTGGTGGGAACTGGTCACAAAGGTGGGCACATACTTTCTGCATTTTTTCTCTGTTTCTGTGGAACAATACATTGTGAATTGGAGAACACTTTGTTTAGCATAAATTGTGCAACAAATGGCTTGCCAAAGAGAAATGGAGCACACGAAGTTAACGACAAAGATATTTTTTCTGTTTTTCAGATCTGGCTAATAATTATAGAATGAATGGTGTCTTTGTTTCAGCCTCTTATACATACAATGCAGGTATGTGGAAAAAAATACCTCTGCTCTCCTGAGACCCCACCTGGAGTACTGCATCCAGTTCTGGGGTCCCCAGCACAAGGAAGACATGAACCTGTCGGAGCAGGTCCAGAGGAGAGCTATGAAAATGGTCAGAAGGATGGAACACCTCTCCTATGAAGAAAAACTGAGAGAGTTGGGATTGATCAGCCTGGAGAAGAGGAGGCTCCAGGGACAATTTACTGGGGCATTTTCAATGTATAAAGGGAGCTTATAAAAGAGATGGAGCAAATATTTTTATGAAGGCCTGTAGTGATAGGACAAGGGGCAATGGTTTTAAACTGAAAGAGGGTAGATTTAGACTAGACATAAAGAAAGAATTTTTTTAAAGTGAGGGTGGTGAGAAACTGGACCAGGCTGCCCAGACAAGTTGTGGATGCCCCATGCCTGGAAGTGTTCAAGGTCAGGTTGAGTGGGGCTTTGAGCAACCTGGTCTAGTCATAGATGTACCTCTGCATGTCAGGGGGGGTTGGACTAGCTGATCTTTAAAGGTCCCTTCCAACCCAAACCATTCTGTGATTCTATGAAAATGTAGACTTTTCTTTCATTTATTTCTGCCAAGATACTGGGACCAAAGGGAAAACCATGTGATCCAAAACTGGGCACAGTTGTCCTCCCTTCTGCTGCCCAGCTGCTTTGGCCTCAGTGTGAGTTCAGTCATTTTCTAGTAATGTCAATAGAAAAGGTCTTCATTTCATATTAAGAGAGTAACTTTAATAAAGTGGAAATATGAAATTATGATTTAACAATGAAAGTTTCCTGGAGAGTGAATTTGGAATTAATCTTCTTCCAGTGGGTTTATACTGTGTACATAAAAAAATAGCACCATATACACAAATTTTTCAGTTACTGTGTTTTAGCAACTAGTAATTTAAGAAGATTTTGCAAAAAACTGAACATTTGAGTGTATGTTCCATGTAATTCTCTCCTATGCTTAGGATTATGTGTAAAAGTACTTTTTCCCACTACCTTTCTAATGAAAACAACTCAGATCTGGTTTCTGATCAAAGTTTTCAGATCAACAGTGCTAAGTACTAAGCTCATACTTCTTCCTAAAGTACTTGAAGTAGAAGTTCTTTATTTCACTTGAGAGGTTTTTTCTAGGGGTTTGTCACAAGAGTTTTTTTATTTGCTCCATGATTTCAATGCCATGATAATGGAAACATAAGTAACATGGCTGTGGTTCCAGTGGTTCCAGTAGTTTCCAGTGCTATGTTAAATAATGCATTTATCATCCTCATAACCGTTTTAACTTATCTTCTGGCATAGATCTGAAGAGCACTACACCCATGGAGCCTTCAGAAAGTGTTGAAAATACAATAAATAGGATTATGTTAGCTAGCTCACAGGAGAGTATTCACTGAATTTTACACTACTCAATCTAATGTAACAATTCACTATGGCTCCTGTTTAGTAAGATTCTTATGTGGATGCCTAATTCTTGTCATTGATTCTTATTTAAATCCATGAAAGTAAGTAAATGCTTAAAGCTCTGTACTTGAAATATTTTCCTGAGTCAGAATTACATATCTTAAATCAGTATTTTATTTTAAAAAGTATTTTCACTGACACTAATAAGAACTGGATGGGAATACAAGGTATAAGAATAACCATATTTTTCCCAACAGTGATATGTAGGGGACCCATACTTCTCTGAACCATGTGTATATGAACTGATTATGCCTATATTTTTTTGTTCTATTAAATTCATTTGCAAAAGATTTGGTGTAGCTGTGCTAATATATTTTTGTAGGAACAGTTTCAAGGAAGGAGATCTGCTTTAATTATTCCCTCTTAGAGCAGTAAACGGGTACTTCCATCTTGGACCAAGGATAGTCTGGTTTTGGTTGGTTATACTTTTCTATCTGCTGGCCAACATGCAACCTCAAATATGCATATATATTATGTATAGTGATTAGGGTTTACTTAGTAGAAAGCATGAGTTATATATTCAGTTTTGCCACAAAATACAAGTCCTTTCTTCCAAAGGAATGTCTGCATTTCTGCTATGCCGATCTGGTTAAAGGGCACATGATTTCCTGTAATTTACATGTTTTGTTGTGTTTTTTTTCTTTCATCTTTCTTTGATAGTTTGTAGAGCTGTTTTTCTATTTTCTAATTTTAAACACTTCCTGGGATAAACTAATGGGATGCAAGAAGGAAGTTTGTCTTATTCAGTAGCCAAAAATAAACATAATTGGAAGTTTGTGGAAGGACATCTTATTGGTCTGGGTCTGGATCCGGATTTGTAGTTGTTGTTGATGTGGTGGTGTCTCCTGCAGCGTCAGGCAAGTAGGTGGAAGGGGGCAGGTGGTGTAGCTAATTGCCTTAGTGTTTATCGTGTCTTGCATGAGGTTTTTTTATATCAAGACACGGGATGAATGGATCATTAGGAGTTTGGCAAGAGTCTTTTGTGGGAAGATTAACCTAGAAGGAATACCACTGTAGTAAGCACAGCATAAAATCTAAAGATAAGCAGAAGAGAGAGCAATGACAAAACACACTATTTGCATCAGCTTAAACTTCTGAACTCATACTTTGGAGAACTGAGAGGGATAGTTATTATCTGTCTGGGATCTGCCTGGGTCACTGAAATCTTGTACCCACCATCAGCGTGCAGACAGAACTGTCATTGCTTTTCATCTAATAGACAGCAGAACAGAAATTTAGGCCACCATAGTTTAGTTTGCTTGATTATGTTCACTAAGGTTATTTCCTAATGTGTGATATGATGTGGTTGGTCATTTCAAATCCTTTTTAACCTCCTCTTGCTATCATTAATAATGACAAGGTGATTCAGTCGTTTTGAGGATTTTATCTTGAAAAGATTTTGCATTTTTGAAGTACTTTCTCAGCTCTGTTTTTATCTCAAGGATAGTATAGAGGAGTCAAGGAGTATAGAGGGACCCAACCCAGACGTCTGCTAGAAATCACCTTCTGGATGTTACAGATGCATTCAGAAATCCCCAGCACGGCAAGATCTGGCAGAACTTAACCACAGAGCCTCCTTCACTTCCCTAGGTGCCCATGCATGTGGCCCCCATCAGCTTCACCAAGTATCTGCTTGTACCACATTTTGGCAGCACATATTCATTCCACAATTTCTGCTAGCAATGTACTGTTTAAAAATTCTTCTCATGGGTGGCTTATGGCATTTTTATGCAAGTTACTGTACATTTGTGATTCTGAAGAAGGACATATGATTTAATGTTAGGTAGTCCTGTGAGGAGCAGGGAGTTGGACTCAATGATCCTTATGGATCCCTTCCAACTCAAGATATTCTGTGATTCTATGATTGCTTAGTTCAGGCTTATTTTTCTCAGAAGAACATACCTAATAAATGGTGGTTAAGACCTTCGCTAACAATTCCTTCCTTAGGAAATCTCTCATTGTACTGGCACACGTACTGTTTTGTTTGGGTTTGGGTTTTTTGGGGGTGTTTTTTTCTTAGCGTTTCAGTTTTTAGTTTACTAATGGCGAGCATTCTTACTCTGTTATCACACACAGCACAGTTTACAACAGTGAATGCTTTCAGTCCCAATATTTATAAAAACCTACTTCACAAGTACTTCCTCATTCAGTTTTAAGGTTACATGGGCAGAACCTGACGTATCATACAGTTGGGCTGAATATCATACCCACGGAACTGCTGGTTATTCTAAATATTTAGGAAGTACATGTCTGTGTGATTTCTACATCTCTGCTCCTTGTCCCTCTTCCCTCTTTCTACAGCCACCAACTCACCTCTCCTAGTTTTGGTTTTGATCAATCATTTCTCTTGAAGACCTAAGTTTGGAATCCCCCTTTTTCCTTTTTTTTTTTTTTTTTTAATCTTAGCTTTTGTGCTTTTGAAACAGATATTCTATTTATAGTCTTCTACTTATTTTCATATTGCTTTAATGAAACCCACCTTGCACAGCCACACAGGAGTATCCAGCATTTATGACATTTTGACTTACTGAGATCATGAACAGAGGTAGTAGAAGAATTACAGTCCCAATGAAAACAACCGGAAATAGGAGCGAAAACACACAACAAACTGAACAACTGACTGTCCCCCCCATTCCCTGCCCCTGACCTGAGCATCAGGAGAGGCAGAGCTAATTCAGAACTGCAGATGAACAAATAATCTGTGAAAGATAAAACACAGCCCTTTGAAGTTCTAAAATATAACTTAAGTTCTCTTGTTTTCCTTTTCTGGCTGTCTTGGAGGCAATTCTTCTCTCAGTTCATTGGAAATGGCTAGTCTGCATATTTTGGTATATGAATTATTGGCAACTATGTTATTTAACTGGAGAAAAAGATTAATTGAGTAATTGAATGTAATAAAATTCTCCAGTGATAGCAAACACAGTGGTCCACAGGCCCAAGCTAAGAGAAAGAATTGATCTTAGAAAGCAGTTTTACAGTGCTGGCATGAAAGTATGGTCTAGCAAACACTGACTGGGCTCTGCTTCTCATGTTCAGAGGAGAAGAAACAATGAAGCATCATATTATCTTGTGTGAAAATACTATAATCCAATTTAACTTTGAATAGTATGATCCTAGTGAACAGAAGTCAGGTCAGATCAATTTAAGACCAAAAGTTGTTTCACAAGCCCACTTCAAAATGTTAAAGCTGCCTTTGCCTTCACAAGGGTATTTTGAGGATTAATGTCCTGTCAGCACTTTGAAAATGTAAAGTGCTAAGTACATATTATTATAACCCTTTCCATTTATTACTTTTATTGATGGTCTCGTGGTTTCCATGACGCTATGTTGATTTGCACGGGATTTTCCTGCAGTGTGCATTTCGTCTCATGAAGAGTAAAAAAACAAATAGTTCTTTTTAGGCCTTGTGCCTTGTTGGATATCCTCCAGTTACTGGGGGACTTGTTTATGACCCACTATCTCTGTGCCGTGAAAGCCTTACTGCAATACATTATGCAGCTGTTTGTTTTCAACTTTGTTTTCTCAACTGAATAAGCCTCTGCTGCTACTGAGACCAGTGCGCAGCTCCTAACTGACTCCTAAGGGGTTCCTGAGCTAAAAGCAGACTCTTACTGCCCACTGAACTCCCTGTGTTTTTTACAATAGGTGCCTTTTTCTGATAGCTGCTTCGGTGTATTCAAGGAGTGGGGCTGAAGCCAAGCTTGTCAATCACTGGCAATCAGGGAATATTTTGCTTGTTGAAGTTCAGTCCAGTTTTTTCTGCCTCTTCTGGCACTGGCATTACAGCCAGACCTCCCGGTGGCCGAGCTTTTCCAAGGAAAATTCCAAACTTTATTTCAAAATTTTAGATTTACAGTTTGGCGCACTAACATGTCTGTCTAATTCCCAGCCAAGTCCCCAGGCGGCATTTACTTTTGGAGCAGTTTGCCTCCTCAGCTCTGCTTTCCTGTAGACTTCAGGGATCAAGTTAGTCCAAGAAAAGCCAAAGGCATATGAAACCACGTGTGCCTCTTGCTTCCTCCTTTGTTGAGAGTCTCAGCAGGGAGGTTGGCCCTGATCTGTCAACAGCGTTTGCTCGGCTGACAGCCTCAGCCAGGTGGGTTTTCCTTGGCCCTCATCTCCCCTTAAGAAAAGGCATAAAGAGGGTTGGAAGCCACAGCTGAAGGACAGCCAGCCCGCCTCTTACACAGATGGCCATGTGACAGGGCAGTAGCGCACAGTTGTGCTCAAATGCGTGGATGAATTACCACACAATGCAGATACCACAGCCATTGAAGTCTGTGTCATTGTCACACTTATGACATCTTCAGGGCCTTCATCAGCTGCCGTGCCTTTAACTATACTTCTCCCCGTCTTTCCCCTCAGGGGTCCAGGGTGCCTAGAAGTGGATAAAGTCAGAAGGTGTTGCAATGGGTCTTGGAGCTGCCACTTCTTCTAACCTTTCAAGTCCCCCGCTGAATCATATCACAGACTGACACGTTCAGGAGAAACGCAGACTCACTTTTCTTCTGTGAAATACAGGGGGTTTTGTATCACAAACCAGACTAATAATGTAGGTTGGAAGGGACCTCAGAGGGTCATCTAGTCCATTCTCCTGCTCAAATTCAAGCGAGATCTGGTTGCTCAAGGCTGTCTCCAGATGAGTTTTGAATACCCCCAAAGACAGAGATTCCCCTGCCTCTCTGGGTACCTGGTCCATACTGTACCACCTCATGGTGTATCCAGGCCAAAATTCTGTGGCTGGATTGGGCAGCTGTTGTCTTTTCTCCTTTTGCTGTGTGTGTCTCAGAAGCATCTGACTTAATCTTCTCTATAGTCACCCATTAGTGACCCATTCGGCCCTGTGGAGCATGCAATATGGGTTCCTTGCAATAAATCTATCCTCAACATTTTTCTAGAGCATTTTGTTTTGCTTGGTTTTGCTCTGTTGTTCAACCTAATGAGACAACAGGGTGCAGAGAGAAGAGAGATATGAGGGGAAAAAGCTAATGATGCAATCAATGATGTTTTGTTTAGAATCTTTGTGGAATAAAGCAGGAGTGATCAATATTGAAACAGCAAGACTCCAAATATGATGACTCCTGTGGACAGACAGCTCTCCAGTTCCACCAAAGCAATTCCTTCTCTTAGTGGGAGAAAGCCCAGCTGTCCAAACTGGAGAAAAGAATAAAATATTCTAGCTTCTTAAAATGCTGATAAAAAAAATCAAACAGCCAAAGACTTGAACTTTATGCAACTCAGATTAGAAGTCTGTAACTCCTTGTTCTCTATAGGGAAGAACAGCTGGGTTTTCCTGACACACCTAAAAGATTAAATACATCTAGTCTATGTGCCTAGTAACTGCTGTTATGACCTCCTTGAGCTGTTACTACCAACTGCTACGGACTCGTGCCCACATTATTGGTCTCAGCTTGCTGCCATATCTACTTGCAATTACTTGTCCCTCTCCTTCTGTGTCCACTCTACATGGCTGTGATGTGGAGAAGGACAGAAGTCCAGGCACTAGGAAAATAAATGGGCAAAACCGAGCCTCTTTGGCAGAGCGTTTTTGGTATCAAAAGGAGAGGGAAGTCAGTAGAGCTATGACTGCTCAGGATTCATTAAGATGTTTGGGCACTGCCCCTTCCACAGAGATCAAATTTCCCATCATATCGCTCAGTGTCTGACACAGTTCTCATCCAAGTCAGACCACAATCAGCTTTATCTCCACGAGGAACTGTCCTACTCCTGATGGAGAATGTCCTATCTCTGTGTGTACTGTCTGTTGAGAGAGAAGATAAACACCAAGACATATACAGAAGAATTGCATGCAGAGGTAGCTTTCTTGCATAGCTTTGTGGGCTGGCAACCGACCTCTTTGCCTATCAGGATAGTTAACAAGAAGCATCATGCAACCTGTCTGCATCTTGTGACCTCAGATGTGAGTTGTTAAATGATACAAAGTTCAGGAAGTTTCTTGGTCTGTGTGTTCATAGCCCATGTTTTCCGTAGTTTCTCAGGGTAATAGTGAAAGAGGAAAGAAACCCAGAAGCAATGGTGTTTATTCCATGCCATCCCTGGGGTTGTGATTCTCAGGCCAGGTGAACAAAACAGATCTTTAACCTTAAAAGTGCCAAAGAAGAAAAAAGGACCCATATTTCTTCCAGGACCAGACAGATTTAAAATTAATGTGTAAGTGAAGTCATTATTGATCTATGGATCCCAATAGAAAAAAGGAAAAATAAAGATGTAGAAGTTGTGGGGTTTGGGTTTTTTGTTTTGTTTTCTTGATGATTCTAAGGCCATTGTTTAACTAATATGTTGCTGGTAAAACCAAACCAGTGGGATGAATTCTCCACAAACACAAATACTCAAACAGGAGGCTCAAGTCTTTCAAGAAAAGGAAGTTGTTTACAACTTACAATGTTAAAGCAGATATCCTCAGGATATTTTTCATGTGTATCAAATCCTTCAGTGTCACAAAACACAGCATTTAATCTTCTTTACTACCTAGAGTAAACCTCACAGCAGATAACACTATATTTCATGTGCAGTAACAACACCTTCTCTAACAAGACTCTGACATGTACTTTTAATTCTGACACCCAATCTTCAGAACTGTCATAGCATTCATTCATAAAGTACACGGGAAATATTTATTGAAATTACTTACATATCTGAATTTAGTATTTTACAGTATTAGGGTTTTGGGACCCATGATACTAGAGCCATGTCCCACAACTTGAGATGTGCTAGGTAGTGAGCTGGCCATCAACGCATTAAATACTTTTAATACCACTAGATGGTCAAGACCATGTCATATTTTTTACATTGGTTTTTTTTCTTGTTTTCTTTTTTTTTCCCCCTCCATAGCTTTTCATATAATCTACCTTGCTTAGATATCCATGTATAAAAGCTATTTTCCACCATTCCACATCTTTAGAGATGCATGAGAACCCAGTTGTTAAGAACTGTACATGCTAGTGCGAAGGAAACAAGGACATTTATCCATGCACATTTTGTTCTTTTAAGAAATAAGATTCTCAAATCTTACTTTTCACTAGAAACAAGTACAATCTGAAATAGAAATAAACACTGATATCTAAAGGATTGAAGTTTGCTCTGGAGCAGAAGCACCTCTTTGTGCTTTTTCCTCACATTGCTGAAGTATAGTTAACGTGATTCATGGTCTAGGAAAATATATCTGAGTTAGTCCAATTGTGCAGGTTACATCAGCTAGAAGGAACATTGGGGGACAGAGGATCCTCTGGTGTCAATATCTTGGAAGGTCAAATTTTGTGCCTATGCATCTAACAGGTTGAAAAAAACCCCATAAAATGGACTTAAATGTTGTATTACTTAATTGCAATACATTTTCAGCTGACCAAAGATTAATTTTCCTATATTCTTGTCTTGCAGAAAGGCTGACATCTCATTTATGTTGCCCCAAATCACTAGTCATTCTAACCTTCTAAACCCTTTGAACTTATTTCTGTAAAATAAGTCTCTGCTGAATGTTAAGGAAAATATTGGGTCTTTGAAAAAGTCCTAATCCACATTCTGGACTTTAAATGGAATAAAAGGCTTTGAATGGGCTCAATTTCCATGTATTCTCAGGTTCTTGAATATCAGAGGAATGAGTAGACTTCTGTCCTACCCCTTAAGCATAGGATAAAATAAAGCAGTAAATATAAATCAGTTCTTCCGGTTTGTGGACCATGTAAAAGCATTGGATACAGAGTATGAGAGTGACATATGACAAATGTGAGGAACATTACAAAATCATCATATGCGTTGCATGTTAGTTTGCTATTTCTTTCTCAAGGAAATTCAGGCACTGTAGCAAGACTGTCAAATCCGGTTTATAAAATAAATGAGAGTGGATAACACTTGCCATTATTTCTGCTTTCACTATATTTGTCCATTCTCTGGAGAATGATCAAATCTCCTTCCAAATAGTAAAATCTTTCAAAGAAAATAGCTTCAATATATGTGCCTGTGTATGCCAAGATAGATAAAGTGCTTTATGAAAGAGATGCAGAAGTCTGATTTGACTTCAGAAATAACTCGAGAGGTGTGTTTTTTTCATGGAAGTGTGCTATCTTGTTTAACTCCACTTCCTCTGTTCATGGAAACAGAATTAACTTAGCAAGCAGAAGCCCTGCTGGTCATGTTGTGTGCTGATCTAGAAGTTTCCCCACAACTCCATATAGAATATGTTGTTTCATGGGCTTTATAACTTGTCTGTCAAATGGTGCCTTCAATCCTTGTCTTATTCTTTCTTTTCATACTTGAATTTAAGCTATCTGAATCTTTCCCTTAAGCTCTTCAGGGTAGTAAAAATGAACTGTATGCAAATGATTAAAAAAGACATTTCAAAGGTGGAAAGAAGATAGAGGCAATACTCTAAATCCCCTTGTTGGAGAAGGGCTGTGTAGTTAATTAAAACAAAAAAAATGGAGGAAGCCACCACTGGTTTGCATGAGAATTTATGGGATGGCTGCCCATTGTTAAATTAAGTTCATCCATTCATTTGCAACTATTTTCACCACACTGCTTGCTCTACTTTTTGCAGTGGATACCAGCCAGGTTAAGGATTTACAGCCTTCTAGGGCTACTCTTGCCAACACATAGATCTTGAAAAGGTGTTCAGTGTGTATAAAGAAGCTTTAAAATAAAACTTGTTTGCTGTAGGCATTCACTACTCTCTCTCTTTCCTTTCTCTCCTTTCTCTCTCTCTGCCCCTCCACCACCTTAATTTGTCTAAGGACTTGGCTTCTTTGTTGTTTCATGACTAATATTACCATCTGTGACATTACATATCAAGATAGCAATGCAACATATTAAGCACAGGAAAACCCGGAATGTTTGAGCTCATCCAAGCATTTGTTGCTTAAAGCTCCAGCATTACTTGTAGCCACCTGAAGCATCCCAAAGTTTCTAAAAGCACATTGCAATAAATCAGCAGGTTTCTATGTTGTTATTGAAATGGAGTTATAAGACCTTATTGGAACTGCCTTCTTGAAAACAACCTAAGCAACTTACTCACAGTTTTATTTCTCACTAAGGGCTCATAAAAAGAGCTCTCACTTTTATGGTATTAGCCTAACTACCACCTAGGGCAGTTCACTTTGGGAACTCCCCAACTCACTTTTGTCGAGATCTCATATACTACAAGGGAAGCACCACTCCCAGGTCAGACCTATGACCACAGCCTGTGCGAACTGTGCTCTTGTACAGCAGGGGCCCAGGAACCAGGCAGGACCATAACCAAGTGCATATCCCTGCCAACTTCTGCCCTTCCAAGGACAGGGAAGGGACAGCAGGTGGGGAGAGAAATGTATCAAGTAAAAAACATCTTGAAATGGACACGTCTCAAGATGCAAGATCAAAATCAGAATGGAGGTCTCTCCTCCTCCTGCTTCTTTTGTAGTTCTAGACAGATTCAAATCTTATTTACCTAATAGGGATTGCAGTAACCACCAAGATCTGATATTCCAAGAGACAGTTCTTTCCCTCCCTTTGCTAATATTCAGACAACGAATTGCTTCACCGTTTATCTCAAAACCTGTACTCATCTGCAGACTTCAACCTGTCCAGCTTCTCTCTGCATTAATAATTTTCCACTTCAGGTTCTCATACCTGCATGTAGAATTGAATATTGAATAATTGTATGCTTGATTCTGTATCTTATTTGCATTATTGCATTCTGCTTTTTAAAAGAAAAGGCCTATAGCTATAGCACAGTAACAGTAAAATAAGGAATAATAAAGGTTCATGGCAGGGTTAGGGTGGTCCTGCATGTCCGTATTTGAAGCCTGTTGCCTTCTTTCTAGTTTATCCAAAATGCCCTTTAGCACAAGTGAGGTGGGAGCAAGGTTCCTCCCCTTGTCTGCTCCATCTGTAGCACCCACAACTCCTGAGGGCTGAGGATTTTTTGAATGTGCTCCTCACAGCACCATGCAGTTGGGTTGAGATTATGCAGAAGTGATGATGGGAGAGGGAACAACCATCACCTGGAATTAAGGTGGATCCAAAGATGTAGTTTTTTCTCTGTTCCCAGACTAGATGGGGAGCCAGAAAGGAAGATGTGACTTTTACATTAACTTAATTGACTTTGATTTGCAAGCACAGAGATGCGTTGCCCTTGCGCCTTATTTAGGAGAAGTTGTAAACTAACCCTGCTAAAACATCTTGACTATGTTTTGATATACAAAATATGTGTGGGTATGTCTTATAATGCAATATTTCTATATTGTGTTTAATTATCCTATGTCTGGACATTTACAGGTCTTTCCTCTCTTATATGACAAATATTCCTCTTGAATTCCCTGTGGAAAAATGCAAATAAATTTAATTGTCCGTTTTGTATAAAATGGGTGTGTCTCGTGTATAGAAATATTACACAAGACAAATATAAAAAGAACTATGGTAATATTACTACAGGATTTATTAATCTGGTTAGATGTGATGATAGACTGAGAAAAACATGTCAAAGTGATATTATTCAGAGGAAGGAAAGGGTGAACTGGAGAAAAGAAGAAACCGGAAGAAAAGGGGAAAGAAAGGGAAAGAATAGACAGCAGAGAAAGGGAAAAAGTGTCTGCTTCAACAGAAATCTCCTTGGCTTTTACCCTGGGCCTGCAATCAACCTTGCAGGGTCAAAATGTTTGCTAGTGGTGATGCCACTGGCTTGTGTTTCATGTGGGTACTGTACTGTGTCATTTATAACCGTTGTGTTGACATGTTATGTGGTACATGATTTATCACTACTGTAGGGTAAATAATCTTCCTCTAAACAGGAATTTAAGGATAACTGATGTGCACACTAGACAAACACAGGTGCAGACTCACACATGTTCTCAGAGTGCACACATAACACTATATATGAAAATCTGTCGGCATAGAATTTGATGGAGGTGTAGGTGTTGACCCAAGTGGGGCTATGTTTTCAGTCTGTAGCACATATGTGGTTGTCTATTGCATGCAGGTGTATTGAATATGTGTAACTTACTGTAGTTCTCTGCATTACCATAAGAGAGGCAGAGTGATATAGAAAGTGTATTCAATATTCAGTTTGTTTGTGTTACTCAGATCCTATCTATTTCTTGTAGCGGATGGCTTTAAACCTTGAGTGTAAGGGAAATATTGATGGTATAGCTATAGATGACTGAAAAAGACATGTGGTTGATTTTTGGTGTCCACCTCTGTCACCCAAACCTGCCTTTGGGCATAGGCCACGGTTAAAGATGATGGCAGCTCGTTTCTGTGCTGTCTTTTGGGTTGGGGCCCATTTTCCCCAAGGAGGTGGGGCTGGGCGCTTTGCTCCAGTGGGGCTCTGGAAAAACACACAGCAATGAACCACGTCGCTCAACTACACCTCAGATGTTTTCCACCCCGCCGCTACCCCTGCCCCATGGACTCAGGAGCAGGGCAGATGAGGCGTGGAGACTTTCCCCTAACTGCAGTCGCTCCTGGCCCCAGGCACCCGTGGGGCAGCAGCGGCCCCTGTGGAGACAGGGCTGGGGAAGGCAGGTGCTGTTCCCACGACCAGAGCCCGGCTCCCAGGAGTGGAAAGCGGGGGTCAGGAAGTTAGCAAAGGTCGGCCAAGTCCCACTGGCTCTTCCTAATCCTCTTTTCCACCCACAGCCCCTTGAAACTCCCCTGATTCCTCCCAGTGCGGTATCCAGGGGAGTTGCTCTATTGCTGCAGGACTGAATTTATTTTGCTTGCTTCCAAACTTTGCTTCTGCAGAGTCTCAAGTCAGTTTTGTTTCAGCTGGTGTCAAGCAACACACAGGAGAGATGTGGCTCTATTACACTGGTTTGTTTTTCTTTTCCTTTCTTTTTTTTTTTAAACCTTTTTTTTGGTTTTACTATTTTGACAGGAAATCTTGCTCCTTTTTCTCGTGCATAACTATGAAGTAACCCTCTGAAAACAAATACAGTTACTCGTTGTTTACGTGTGTAAAACTGAAAGGACAATTTTGCTGATCAAGTTAGTTCTTGCTAATCTGAAGTCTAGAGTTGTATAAAGAATTTATTTATTTGTATTTGTATGCTGGCCAAACCAAAAAATCAACAACAATAAAAAACATTTCTTTTGGTCTACCCAGAATTAAAATTTGTCAGTTATGCCAAACAGCAACAAGCACACAAATTTGAAAGAAATGTCATTTCAGGTTAGAAGACATTTCATTTAGGCTTTTTAATGTTCATTAAAACTGAATATAGGTAAATTTCAAAAGAAACCCTTCTTGCAAAATGAGAAGTGGAAAGTTTCTGCTTTGAAAACATCAGTATGATTCTTCCTGACATTTCAAAATGTTTCTTTTGACCTAGGAATTTCATTCTGCTCTAATAAAGATTGTTCAGTGTAAGGAAATGAGAGCTAGCATTTTGATATCGATGATATTTCCTTACAGAGGACTGGAAAGGTTAAAAAGCAGTTAACTAGCAATCTTCTTAGATATAGCTGGAGAATGCAATTTTTGGTTTTGGCTTTATACAAAGCATACAGGCATTAAACCAAATTAAAATATATAGACTATAGTGTCAGGGGAAAGTTGTATCCAAAAAAATTTAAATAAATTCATGTATCTCACTAGGTTAAAACATCAAATAAACAAATAATTTTGCACATATGTAAGTGTCTCAACATTTTGTCATTTCTCTTCCGCTTTTAAAACAATAAGACCCAAATGTGGATAAAATGATCTTACTCTTCCCACTCAAAGTGAACAACTTTTTCCAAGTTCTTATGCTGAAAAAATGTGTTTCTTAGGAATTAATGATTAAAACTATATAGAATAAGTGTTTTAGTGCTCTAGTTAAGGAAAAATAAACAACTGCATTAGCTAATCTGAGTTCAAATAAACAGATGCATAAGCTGGGCTATTTCAAAGCAATGCAGAACTGAACAGAGACCATTAACACTCAGAACACTTCATAAGGTTCAGAGATGGTTAACCTCTTCAAAACAAAATGTGCCTAAAACTTGTATGACTGCAATGAAGGAGTGAGGAATAACACCCCTATGTAGTGGCAAGCTGTAAGTGCAGATCTGTTGAACACGTATGCTGGTACAGAAAGCGGCTCACATGAACTTAATTTTAAGTTTGAGAGAACAAAAAATATGGTCTCATTTATTGCTCACTGCAGCCAGCAAAGCTGATCACACATAGTGGTGTCCAATGCTCTTTTGGGTCTCAGCAAAAAATCTAAATTTTCAGGAGCTTTAACTCCCATGTGCCAGAGAAAGTCCATTTGAAATATTGCCCGAATTTTGTGACATGGTAGTGACCCTTGCTTATTCAGCATTGTGTTTAAATGACTCGTGGTTCATGATAAAAACTTTTATGGTTTGTAGGAAAATCTTGGCTACCTGTGCATCTTGGTAAAAGAGGTGGAAAGCACAAAATCTGTGCATTGGTGCATTGTAGATTTTAAAACAGATTTCTCCAGATTGTTCCAAGTCTATGGACTGTTTCTACTACAAAAAACAGCCAAAAAAATGAGGTTCATACTCCAGTACCTTTTGAAATAGGTGTGGGTGGGCAGGTGGGTGTGTGTGGGGGGGTGTGTGTGTGTGAAATACAGAACCATTTCAACTAGCAAAGGTCTGAAAGAGTTGTATATAGGTCTTAGAACACACAAGAAATAAAAGAGCCTCTTAGGTGCAATGGTGCTGATATCCAAGTAGGAAAAAAAAGACCTGCCAAAGTCTTCATTCAAGCATTGTTTTGCAAATGTTTTAAATACAAACCAGAATGGATTACTTTGTTTGAATTTTTGATTCAGTCAGCTTTCCTCATAGCTCTATAAAATCAGAATCAAGATGCGACTTGTAAAATTTTAGTTTACCAAGGGATAGAGGGAGACATTTAACACTTTCTGAAAAGCAACCAAACAAGAACTTGTTCCTCAGGAGTCCACCCCAGGTTTTGCACAGACTTCAGTACACGCCAGGAGAGGATTTTAGTGTTTTAGCCAGCACTATGAGATTACACATAGAAGTGTAGACATGATCAATAAGGTTTCCAGTTACAGAGGTCACTATTAAAACCTCTACAATTGCCATTTGCACATAATTAACATTACCACATGGTTCACAGTATCCCCCACATTGTGAATGCTGCTGTAAAGATAATCAGGTAAAAGTTAGAATTATAAAGATTTTACTTTCTATATTTTTTAATATGGAGTCTCAATACTGTGATTTAAGGAACTCGCAATAGCTGCAGAAGCAGCAGGGGGGTTTGCATGGGAAAGGAAGAAGAATAAGATTTCTTTTAAGAGCTTCTTAAAACTTTTTCCACTTATGAAATCCTCTATAGTCTGTACTATCATAGCCTAAATAAACTATACTGTAACTCCAAATTTACATATTGTAATTACTTATTTTTTACTCTTATAGAAATGCCCGTTTCTTCTGTTAGAAGAATTTCAGTTGGAAATTTCAATTTCAGGATTCAATAAAAATAGCTGTAAGAACTCCTATTGTTTTTGACGTCAGAGCTTTTAAACTGCTTTTCACATCTGACAGTTTTTACAGACCATGTTAAAAATATGTGCTAGTGTCAGAGAAGCCCAGCTGCACCGAAATGATAAACATGACTAGGGATGCTTCAGACTGTGGATGACCTCTTCAAAACACAGGAATGAGGCTTGACTTTTCAGGCAAGGGGAAAGCAGCACTTCTGGCACCTGAGGGACTTCCTGCATTGTTCTAGGTGGGTACTCACCTGCTTCCAAAATATAGTCTCAGGGAATGGCCACACCACTGTGGGAAGCCATGAGCTACCTCAGCTGAGATGTGGTGTCTCTGCATCATCCTGCAGCCTGCAGTGTAGACAAGTCCTGAGTGTGTTTGAGCTGTATAAACATAACCACAAGCTAAACAGTTCCATTGTTCAATACAGATTTCCACTGTGCTTGGAAACTGAATTATAAATGCCTTTTCATAAAAGCATCCTAAGGGTAATGGATGCCTAAAATACATCAGCTCCATTATCAAGGAGTAGATTATCCCAGCTGAATACACAGTATCAGAGTTTCCTGATTTGTATATAATCTACATTCTTAACATTTTCCTGGAGTACTGTTAGTTTGGGTTAGTACGACTTACTGTACTCTAAGCGTTGAAAGATGAATAGCCCTATCAACCGAACAGCATAATAAATTTGTTAGGCTGCGCATGTCGTGCTTCACCTCTCCCTCGTTCTTCATCATGTATAACGTAGCCTAATGCAATATGACAGCTGTTAGCAGAAAAAATGGTGCAGCAGCCATAAAAAAGTGATTTATGTCTTATTACCAAAGCAGCTAAAATTAAGAAACTGGTGTTTGGGAGGGCAGCAAACAAGTGAAATGTGAAACACAGCGCGCATATATATATATATATATATGTATGAAATATAGGAAGCTGTGAAATGTTTAGACTGACAGTGAAATTCTCCCTGGGTATCCACCGCGAGGTTGGACTAATAAAGGGGGTAATTGGTAGTGATGGTTGTGGATGTTCAGAATTGCCTGCGTGTCACAGCTGCTTATGCTGGAGTGCAGAAGCATGTTAAATGCATCTCCTGACATGAACCCAAAGATCCTTACTTCCAAATGACATAAGAAAGCCTAATTTAAGGTGGCAGCTGGTAGAAAGAGCAACATATCAAGCAGGGAAGTTGTTCTTAGAACAGTCACAATGTAGAGAGGAAACAGTGGGATGGGAGAAATAACATGGGCCTCATTCCCTGCTTCATTTTTCTGCTAGTGTAAATCCACTGGTTTAAGGCTACAGACATGGATTAGGGATTTCTCCCTAGATGCTGAAACTATGAGCATCAGAGCAAATTCTGTATTTGGTTTACAACATACCTAATGTGAGTAAATGTGATTGCGTAACATCTTGTCAGTTTTGCCCCTGAACGATGTAACACATTAATCTAAGACACGGTCAATTATAACCACCACGTCAAATCATAGAATCATACAAGGGTTAGAGTTGGAAGGGACCTTAAAGATCATCCAGTTCCAACCCCCCTGCCATGGGCAGGGACACCCCACACTAGACTAGGTTACTCAAAGCCCCATCCAGCCTGGCCCTGAACACTTCCAGGGATGTGGCATCCACAGCTTCCCTGGGCAACCTGTTCCGGTGCCTCACCACCCTCAGAGTAAAGAAGAGAAAGTAAAGATCTCTCCTTGGTTTCTGTTCAACATACACTGTGTATATGTACTATAAACACACATATGTCTATGTGCATATATACCAGGCTGCTGCTAAGTGTGATGGTTTTGGTTCAGTGGGTGGCAGTCTTCCGTCTCAGTCAGTACAAAACTAGTTTTTCCCCCCATGGTGCTTAATGAATAGTGGAATATGGTCAGGTCAGAGAGGTTAATAGCCCTACTTTTGTGAAAATTGCCAGGGGATCTTTCTTAGCAAGCAGCGAGAACCTCACATTAAATATCATCCGAAAGGCAGCCTGAGACCTGCTCAGAGTCACAGACTGGGGTGTTGCTGTAATGCAGAAAGAGGAGGAACCGTATGCACGACTGAGTCATGCTGCCCCCGTAGATATTTACCTGATGCAGTGAAACTTGCTTATGTGGAGTTACAAAATAATAATCAAGGGTAGCATGGCTGGAAAATTAGTATTAGAGCATTTTGATTTAAATAAATATCAGAGACAAAGCTTTTTACCTGGCAGAACGTAGTGGTGTTGTAAATAATCCAGGGTGGGATCTCTCAGACCCTTTGCTGTCTTACTCTGGGCGCAATAAGTACTGAATGAGTTGGAGCAAGTGAGACCTATGGCAAAAATGGCGACATTCTGTGCTGTTGCTAGAGGCCTTGTCTTGGACAACAGTTCTAGCCCTTTTAAGGGAAGGGCTATGGAAGTTCTGGTTCCTATGCATTAGCTGTCCTGTGTGACTTTCTGGCCACAGGGTAACCAGGATAGAGATTATTGTAACAAGGTGTTTTGTGTTTGGATCATATCCATGGCAAAGTGAAACAGCTAGGAGGACTCTATTTTGTGAAGCTCCATTGAGCTTTTGCCCTTTGCAACTCATTGTGTCTAGAAGCTACACATTAGCAGCTGCATGGGCCACTGTGAGATCACAGCCACTGAAATTTAGCCATCAAAGAAGTTTGCATGACTACAGGATTGGGTACAGATTTTGCAAAGGCCAGCAGTGCCTTAATATTGCACTAGAGAGGCGTTTGTAACCACAGAACTTTTCTGTACATAACTCCATAGAGACTTAGTAGGTCACTGCTACCACACTGAATTTTTCAATCACAATTCAAATCACATTCAGGTCCTCAACTAACCATTTCCCAAGGGCATCGATGATACATCATCCTCTAACATACTGCTGACCAGTTTCCTCAGGGTTCAGCTTCATGTGTGGCTCCTCTCCCCTTGCCAGCCTTTCTGTCCAATTCACAAAGAAACCCTTTTGCATGTGCAGAGGAGCCCGATCTCTCCCACTGATGGCAACTTCTGCCTCCACAGCCCACTTAGGGATTAAAGTACCAATCCCTGATACACGCTCACTTCTCAGAAGAGCATATATGATTTTCTGCAGTGTTGCTGTATGTCTGGAAGAAGGAGCATTGCCTTGCACTGGGACAGACTGGCTTGCTGCAGCATCATGCCAAAGAGCTCATGCTGCCTCTGCACCCATGACTGGCTTTGTCTCTGCCCCAAGCACCCTGCACAGGGAGCCTGTAGCTGCTAAATACAGCAAAATGACTTAGGAATGGTCCTGTCCCACTGAGACAAGGGGCCAGAAGTGACAAGAAATGTACCTAGTTCAGTGGGAGTTCTTAGGAAAATGACTTAGCAAGGACAGCAGGATTCATCCCACTGCCTCTGTGGGATTGAGATGCCTCATAATTGCATCTCTTTTCCATAACTGTTTTCACAAGCTGCATGGTGAAATTCTACTGTCTAATTAGGTTATCATACTATTAAACTTTTTCATCAGTTTCTCGGCAATCTATTAGAAGATCCAAAACACTATCTTTACATTTCTGGTAAAAAGCATTCATAAATCCTTCTGTTAGTCACTATTGAAATAATATCTAGTCACATTTGTGATAAACACTGTTCACTCACTAGTTGTCTCCTGTAAGGTGGGATTGTTTCTTATGTCCAAATCAGATGTTCAAACTAATTCCAAGCACACAGCAGTTTGTCAGATAATAAGAACTTACATTGGTATGGCCTGTTACCTGAATAAATTCCAGAAACTGAGCACAAATCATCTTAGGAATCACTTCAGCTGTCATTGCTTTGTGGTGATAAAGGTGAAATGAGGCAACATTTAAATAGCGCAAAGATTGCATAATAATTTAGGTCAAAAAGTAAATGACGTCACATAACTGAGATGTTAGATGAGCAGAACAGCAGAATACAGTGAATGTAGAACAGCAAATATCATGCATCACTGTCATAATTCTAGATCCTTTTAGACTAACCATTTCTTGAAGTCTCAGTAAAGAAAAATGTCAGCACTGCTGCCAGAACAGTTTCTCCGAAGAGAAAGTCTGATGGCAAAGGATGCTTTGTATTTTGATGGGCACTGCTTAAAACATGTTTAGAGATACAACGTACAATGAGTGTACATATATTGGAAAGCTGAAGAACTTATGTCTCATGAAGTGTTACAGATTTAGTAACTGCAATAGAAAGAAGTGATTCCTGCCCACTACAGAAATATTTTTCCCTAATTGTAAAAGGGCATTTGATATCAGAATTTGAAGCAGTGCAGGCAAATTGAAGCAGGCTGTACTTTTTTGTTCATCTTTCCTTTTTGGAATCACTGTGCAGCACGCGTGGATCAAAGCAAAGGGTCGTGTGTGTGGCTGCAATATCTACCATTTCTTTTATGCCAAGGTACACAAAAGTGTTCCAAAACTGGGCAAATTTGCCAAACATTCCTAATCTTAAAGAATTATGATTAGGTGAACTTGTTATTCTAGATAATGGTATTACTGAGTCATCTTTTTTTGTATTAGTTATATGTTATATATCAGCTTGGCCAAGTATGCTGCTGAAAGAGAGTATGTTTCTACCTGTTTTCTCTCTTTCACTGACAGTCTATGCTTTGGTTCTGTGTCCTTCCAGCTTTGCACGAATCCCTAAAGCACCATGCCCTTTATTTTTCAACAACTATGTTAGTGGATGCAAGGTTTCTTTTGAGGGAAGCACCATAACCACCTTGTTTACAAAGATAAGACATGTAATTTTGCATCTAAATAAATAAATACGAAGTTTATAGGCAGCTTCAGTTCCAGATCAGAATGTTTATGCTGGTCTTCAAAATCTGTCTTGTTCTGCTTGCAATGCCTCTCTGACCTCCTGCCTCTTTACTCTCTTGCCCGACAACTGTACAGACAAGCACTGCCAGAATCAGCCTGAGAAGTAGCTTTACATGCTCCTCTTCCATGCCAGAGTTTTCTTCAGTAACACCCTGAACATCCTTGCGGCATTCCAAAATTTGGGAATTTCTTCAGCACACAGGGCTGAGTTGTAGTGTGTCTATTCTCTGCTGGCTGAAAGTACCTGGACTTGGGTCCAAACACCAGAAACCTTTTTGGGGAGTGCTGTTCCTGTGTGCTTATGTACATTTTTGCTTTATGCAGCTTTTTTTTTTTTTTTTTTTTTGGTGACCATCTTCAAGTGCTCCATAGTGAAGGATATTTCTGCCTTTGTTTATTCCAGAGTTTGCTAGATCCTGATTTCAGTTATACTTGCCTACATCAGAAATAATCCTAATGCAGTAACTCTAAATCTCCTCTGGTGTCCCTGAGATCTGGTCTGACTCACTTCTCCTATACCTAGTCTTTAAAATCAAATCTGTTCTTTTTCTCTTTAAAACTGTCATTATGTTCTACTGTACTTTAAAGTGTAGTATTACTTTGAAAAAAGAGCGTAAAAATGACATTTCAGGGTTCTATATTTGTCTGACAGTTGTTTCTGTTGCAGAAGTGCTCATTTTGTAAGTTAAAAAGCTGTCTTTCTTAACACCTAGCCCTGCAAAAATGCAGAGTGTTATGATTTGAGCTATTGACACACCATCATCAGATTCTGCAACCACTGTAGGCTATCTTTGTAAAGCCTCTGTTTGCTTGTACCATCCTGTCTTCAAATCATGTTCTGGGTGACAATGCCAGGGCCTTTGCATTGCATGAGCACGTTACAGGTCTAAAGGATCATGTTATGCAAAGAAAACACACACTGCAGAACAAAATGCAGCTCAGGCTTTGTGTTAGTGGCAGGAATAACGAGTATGTATAACACTTAAACTTTACTTCTTTTACCAGATACAAACATAGACCCAACTTGAGGTCATTCTTTGGGGGCCAGGTTTGAGGCATAGCACTTTTAGCACAGAGATCTGGTCACCATTCTGCTAAATGTACCATGAAAGCCTTAACTTGATCTCAAACGAATGTCTAAAAAATTTAAAGCAGTACGTCCCAGTTTTGCAGAAGTGGTGATCTATTCAGCTGCTTTGGCAGGAAATGCAATGCTAAGGGTGCACAGGCAGCAGCTGGTCGGGGAAGGGGTTAAGTGAAAATGGTGGATGTAACACATTATGGCACCAAGCAAACTTCCACATCTCCTTGCAGTCAAAGGTCTGTCTTTCATTTTCTTTTATAAAATGTATCAAACAATTTGGCATTAAAAGTACAACTTTTGTCATATTGAGAATAACAACGTGTTATAAGACAAAGGAACAAAGGCTGGAAGTTGAGGGAAATTTAAAAAAAAAAAAAGAGAAGAAACAAAGAAAAAATGAAGATGTGAAACAGTTGTGTTTAGTTTGGAAAAAAAAAAAAAACCCTTCATCTTTCCCCTCCCTCCTTTTTTTTAATATACTAGAAAATGCAACATTTGGAAAAATATCCATGTGTCTAAATTTAGGATCTGTGTTACTTTACTCTGCATTTCTTTATCACACTTTAGTCATCCATATATCATTTTGTAGAAAGCATACGTGGCAGGCTGATGCATGTCTTATTTTATAAATATTTATTACCCACTGGTGGGTTCCTATCTTCGAAGTTACATCCACTTCTCCTTTTCAGACTATGTTCCCTCCTTTTCCCTATTAAGAAAACCCCACTTGTCAATTTTGTTTATGTGGAAATAGTATGAAGACTGTTTTATTTTTTGGTTTAGCCTCATCTTTGTTTTAGCTTACCTTGCTTCCTTCCCTTGCCAACCTTCTTCCTTCTCTTTTAAAATAGTGTAGCCCAGGAATAATGTAAACAGCATAATCTCTGTTGCTGTTGCATGAACACAGCAAGGCAAACCTGACCATTCACAAGCTGATTTGCCCATCAGTCTGTCTCCCCAGGGGCGCATGTGGCTTGTGCAATTGAAACAGCTAGGAGGATTTGAACTTGAGCTTGAAGGAAATAGTGACTGGCCTTTGAAGAAAGCGCAGAGATGATCATCACAGGCTGTAGCTGCTCAGCCATGAGGATAATACAGTTTTGTGATTTAACAGGAAGGGATCTTCAAAAAAAAAAAAAATTTAAAAAAACCCCAAAACAACTGGTTGCATCAGAAGGATAACCAAGCTGGTTTGCTGCAGCATAACTGTATTTTTGTCTTACGGTGTTGAGTGAATTCTCTCTGTATACACAGGATCAGTGTATAACTGCTCATAACCTGATCCTCTGTGTTGTTCTACTAGAGAATGGGGTATTATACTGAGGGAAAAGTGGCATAACTAATGGAGAATCAGCAATGGGCTTTTCTAATCAGAAACATGATGACATAAAAATTATGTCTTATTTTTCTTCCCTCCGTCTGTCCCTCTGAGGAAATTGTATGAGGAGAGTTTGAGAGAGCTGGACTTTCTCACACTGGAGGAGAGAAAGCAAAAGGGGGTGAGCTAATTGCTGTCTTCGGCTATCTTCAGCTACCTAACAAGAGTTTCTGTTTTACCCTGAAGTCTGCCATTATTTTTCGATACCCAAAACCATGTCTGCATTTTTCAGCTTTACCAGCTGGTCTAATAAGCAACAAACCTTGTCTTGTCTAGTAATCCTTAACCTTCAGCTTGCTTTTCTTACTGATGATGAGCATTTAGCTGACACTGTTCGTTACACTGCTCAAGTGCCTTTCCCTAGGGGCAACTCACGTCTATGCGTGTGAAGTCGGGATTGTTTTCTCCTACATGTGTCCTGTGCTACCTTTGTTACTTTACAGTTATTGGTACTGATTTTCAGCTGCTCTTTCATTATTTTGTGTAGTTGTTCTGCAATTCTGTGCCACCAGCCATTGTCTTCACTATTTTAATTAACTAAGTATTGTCAGGAGACTTTGTCATCTGACTTTTCATCCACTTTTCAGATTTTTATGCTTATAGCACAGACCCTAACGTAGAGCCAGACACCAATGACATCTCTGCATTTCTTTCATCTCTTTTAATTAAAACTATTAGTTATGTGTGTGCTGCCTTCTTTATCCCATGATAGGTTGTTTTCTTTAGAAAAAGTTAGTGGGGGTCTTTATAAATTCCTCCTGGAAAATTCAAGCTTAGTATATCATCATGTTTTCCTTTCCATGAACATGTTGATTCCTTGCAAGAAATAAAACAGGTTTTCCACCTACAAAGCACACATTGACTCTTACTGAATTTATTCTACTTGACCTTTTAACTCATTCTTAGATATTATGGATTTTGCAGGGTACTCAGATTCTTTTCTCATCTTCTGCAATATGTTTTTAGAATGAACTTGCTGACATTTCTGTTCTTTTCTATTTTTCTCACTTTAATATGACTTTATCCTGCTGAGCCATCATACTGGCTTTTGGGGTCTTTCAGTATTGTGCCCCTAATTCAGTATCCTTAAATAGCCTGCAGGCTGCTTTGACATATTTTACTCTTTCACAGCTGTCCCTTTTAGTTTCTTGAAGTTTTCATAGATTTTTGCAGTTTCTCTTTCTGAAAACACACTTTGCTGTAGCAGAGGTGGGTAGATAGAAAGATGGACGAGGTTGACTGACCTTCTTGCTGTAATAAACCTGTGTAGTATAGTTACTGTTTCAGAGCAATGTTTTGGTGATAGATTCTTAAACCAGGTTCCGCATAGCCGTTTGCTGCATCTCTTGTGGATTCCCTGTCTAGCTCCTCCCTGAGGAGGTCATTTGTGACAGCAATATATTTAAACTCTGCATCGTGACCTGATGTGACAGTTACTAGACGGGAGTAATTTAAACCTCTCCTCCACTGACGTTATTTCCTCTCCCTGCAGTCCCTCTGCTCTTCCCCAGCTCGTGCAGAGCCCCTCAGTACCCGGGTCCCTGGCGAGGCTGGTCTAGTACTGGGCTGCTTCTGTTCGGACCCAGCGTCTCTATCCGTAGAGAATGTCTCTTATTTGTTGACACAATTAACTTACTTATCTGATTTCCCTCCTTGCCCAGACACGTGGGGGTGGCATAAAGCTCCTGTGCCTGAGAGTATTTTCTTAGGCTATGGAAATACGAATGGAGAAGTGAAGCTTGAAGCCTGAACCTCGAGCCAATTTCACCACAACAGGCCGTCCACTGAAAAGTGTGAGAAAGGAGTAGGATTTGCATGAAAAGGTATGCATTTGGAAGCATGACAAATTTAAACCTGATTCATGTGAAGGTAGCTTGCCAGTGCTGAGACAGGCCTGAATTGCTTCTGAGGGTTGTGTCATGTGCTAGACGTTTCAAAAAATTGAAACAGTTTGATTTGTCACTTGTTAACCAATCTGTCTGACCAGTCTTTTGGTAGACGTGTGGCCTCTGTACACTCTCAGGGTGGCAAAAGCAGTGAGTGTCTGATGTCTGAAAGTCATGCTGCGTCTTCTTCCTGCATTGTGCCATTTCTAAGGCTGGCATGACCCTGGGAAGGGCTGTGTCAGTGAAGCAGAAGACACGCAGCTCAGCTACGAACTAAGATTTAGACCTTTGAATGGGCTCCTTATGTAGAAAGACCTGGTGAAATTGCATTCTGTAACTGGAGATTTTCCTACCTCTACCCTGATTTGGGTTTTCTTCACATTTTTCCAAGGGGCTCCACACTGATCACTCTGATGCGCGGTTCATTAAAGTGCCCACATCATCCGCCATCTTACTCTTTGCTCTTTTATACTCAGTCATCTATTTCGAAAAATAGGACTTCATTTTACTTTCAGTTAAGCCATCCAGGTCTGTAATACCCTGCTGACTTCATTAAGATCAAGCCCAGGCCTATAAACTGCATCCTAATGCAGCCATAAGAGGCATTCTTGTGTGTGTGCAAGTTGTGGAGGAGCAGTTTGCTCAAGAGCCTCTCTAGGGACCTCTGCTAGTATCTCTTGCCAACTTTCCTCTGAATGTTTTTCTTGTTTGAATAAAGCTGCTATGTTGGGTTTTTTTCGGCTGTTATATGAAATCCTGGAGGCCATAACTCTGGTGATATACATTTCTGTCTTCTCAGAAACAGAGTAAGTTTCTCATGAAATAGAGACTGGATGAGTCAGACATATTAAACGATTGTTATGCTGCTACCTGATGTGGTGTTCTAATGCATACATTGAGTTTGCCACTGTGTCTGTAAGCTGCAGTGTCACTGTTCAAGGACAAACTAAACCCATTCTGTCTCACAGCCCTCACAAGACAAAGTTACACGGATAATGTGTACTCATGTGGACCTTTCTCCCAACCTTTACATTTCAGGTGCTCGGAATTGCTGGCTGTTGGAGGGGAAAGGGAAACCTCACTGTTCACTAAACTCTGTCCTGCAGAGAGGATTTGGGATGCTCTAGCACCTGATGATTTTCTGCAGCATTTTTCTAGTCAGTTCAGTTCTAGCAAAGCTGATGAGAAGCAATAGTAGACTAGAGAGATGTGATCAAATGGTGACAGTGTGCGATACAGCTCTTTTGAAACCATGAAATGGCCAGAGGTCATAGAAGCTGGGCGGCAGGTATTTGCAAGCCACGGATTTGCAAGCTGCCACCGTGCTGTATTTCTGTCAGCAGCATAAGGGAGAACAGTCACTCTGAGCCCTAGGCAGTACTTGAAATCAGTGTGTGGTTGTATTTCAGCGAGACAGACAAACTTAAGTAAGAAAGGGATCACTGAGGGCAGCCACTGAGACTACCAAAACACAGACTGTTAGCCCTGTGACAAGCATGGAAGGAATCACGATACACACTGAAACCAGCCCAGTGACTCAATAGCCTAAGCAGCAGTGTGAAGACGTTCCTCTAAGGTAGGAAATCCGCACTGAGCAGACACTATCTATGTATCTGTTTTGCAAAATCATTTGGTGTTATCTGCTTTTGTCTGTGTATTATTAGCTTGGTCTAATTTGGTTAGGGTTTTTTTCAGTTTTAGCAGATTATTCTGCTCCTGCAAAAGGCAGCTCTTTAGTGTTCTTTTCAGATGGGGCATTTCAACAAGCCTATACAATAGCAACAGTTCTCAATAGCCTTCTTAAAATAAAAAGAAAATCAAATGGGTGGAGAAAATGGAAAAAATCTGGATTACGCCATCCAGTACTGCACTTTATGTCACGCCAGAGAAAGGATAACTCCCCACTTTATACCTGAAGTGTAAGCTTCATTTATACCAGGTTAACATAGCAGCAGTTGGAATCGAGTAGCCCTTATGATTTTATTCTCCTAGAGCAACTTCCAAAGCTAGTTGGATTTGTCCTTGCTGGCAATATTAATAATAATAGTGATCATAACAAAAGGAAAGAAAACAAATATTCAATTATGTCTTAATTATATCCAAAATGAAGGGTTTCTCTAGTTCTCATTGTATTGATTTGTTGAAAACTTTTTCTCAGTAAGACTAAAGCAATTTACTTCTCCAGCCTTTGTAGAAAAGCTTTCAGTGCCTGATTATTTAAAGGCCTGCTTATAGCTGCAGTGGCCTATGCTTGAGCACCATGCAAATAATCCATTTAAAGATCAACCTCAAAATTCTTGTTCCCTGATTCTCACCCCGCTGGAATGTAGCAGGAGTCCATTTATCACTGTAGGAATGCAATGACTAGTGAAAACCCTTCATAAGTTCACTTTACTTTCAAATATGAGAGTATTTGGATAATTTCTCACTCAGAGCAGAGATCAGCTGCCTGTGATCAGGTCTCTTTGATCACTTCATCTGACTACAATCAATTTATAAACTAGCGCATGTGAACTGACAGCCTTACAATTTTGCCTCAGTGATACAAATTCTCCTTTTATCTGTGTAAGCATCTAATTCTGGGTTATTCAAGGGAATTGTGGTGATGGTAGTTGAAGACCTAACAGCCTGCAGGCAAAGGGAAGATGCAGTTGGCTTTAGCTTTTGTACTCGGTGAGTTTCACAAGGAGAAATGAACAACCTAAAATTCCATTACATGTAGGGCCATGAATTTGAATGTCCATTTAGCATAGTCATACCGAAGAGAAAACCATCATACTGTTCAATCCAAAGAGGCACCCACGTTTCACCTCTAAGGTTAATTTTTTTCTGTTATTTTCCCAGCTCCCATGAATTTCCCAACCAGGAATGCAGATTAAGGGACGATTACACAATGCTTGGTGAAACTCCCTTTATTTATTTCACTTGTGTTCTTGCTGCTGTTGTATAAGAAAGAGCAAAATAACAAAAAGACAAAGTAAAATAAAATAGTAGCTGACCCAAACATTTTTAACATGTTGAAATCCCTTTCCAAATGCAAAGACTTTCTTTCTTTTCTCTTTCTTTTTTTTTTTCTTTTTTTCTTTTTTCTTTCTTTCTTTCTTTCTTTCTTTCTTTCTTTCTTTCTTTCTTTCTTTCTTTCTTTCTTTCTTTCTTTCTTTCTTTCTTTCTTTCTTTCTTTCTTTCTTTCTTTCTACCTTTTCTTTGCATTGATTTGCACAAGCATTTTCTCTGTGAGCCAAATACATCTCTGGTATAACTTCACTGAAGTCACTGGACTTACACCAGAGGTGGTTTTGGTCCTCTGTCCTGGGTAAATACAGTAGGAATAAATTGGTCACGCAGGCAGAGTGTCTGGCAATAAGTGCACCAAGCGGTCCTGGCAAACCAATAGGAAAGACCTAAAATAAAAATCCCAACAGATCTTTTATTTAACATAGGGCCTAAAAAACTACTGGGAGCTGCTGAATACTGCCCACTAACTGTACAAAGTATAGGTAGCATGCCTTCCAAATATCAAAATACCAGACGGAATGCTGTGGAAAATAAATAACTTCTAATATAAACAAATGAGAACATATCAAACTGTTACCTCTTTAAACATAATGTAAATAAAAAAAATACCGGTCCTTCTACACAATAAATATTAAGAAACCATTGACATAGTTGAAATGTACTCATATAAATTAACAACTTTAATTACATTAGCCAAACAGACATTGGTTAAAGCACTGCATGTAGTATGCAAAATAATAATAATAACAATAATAATAATATCAACAACAAAACACAAAATGATAAAAACAAAATAGGCTTCATAATATCTTGGCTTTCATAATTTATATATATATGTATATACATATATATATATAGTTGTGTGTGTATATATATACTGTAGATATATATATAATATGTATATATACATACATATATATATCTTCAACCCATCGTCAATGTATTGGTTTTGAAAGTATTTAAATACAAAGAAACCCATTGAGAATTAACACAGATTCACTGTATCTCAAAAAATAAATAGCTATATAACTCAGAAGTGTTGTTTGTTTCTGCCCATGAAAATGTCGCTTATAGTTGTTCACAAAAGGTCAAATTACGATTTTATTTGCTCATACTGAAAACCTTTTTACTCCACATGTAATGCAGTAAGAGCAGATGGGGAGTAAAGCTTTTTTCAGTGTAAGGAAAGTGATTAGCATCTGATTCTTATACTGATGCACATTATTGACATGAGG
Organism: Chionis minor; assembly: GCA_013398295.1. Lineage (NCBI taxonomy): Eukaryota > Metazoa > Chordata > Aves > Charadriiformes > Chionidae > Chionis > Chionis minor. The sequence goes on along the minus strand of VZSF01010828.1, from coordinate 477,577 downwards.
TTTAACTTAAAGAACTTAATAATTTCCATCACATCTTTTCTACCTACAGTCCAGAAATAGATTTTGCTCACTTTATTGATTCTAAGTGCTAACTTTCTAGGAAAGGAGACCCTCTGAGATCAACAACATTGCGTACAGAGTAAGGCACTATTCCAAACGAGTAACTGTAGTCCATAAAAATTTGCATTTTGCATGTAGATTTTACAGATGCCTAAACTTCTCTGCCTCAGAGATATTGCTGCTAGCCTTTACATGGCCTTGTTGTGTCACAGTTAAATGAACTTGATGGTTTAAATCTCAACTGAATACCAAAAAAAGCAGGTATATAAAACGGAGTCCTATTTTACAATGATTTGGTAAGAGATTGTTTCTGTTGAAGTCAATGACAAAACTCCCATTTCATTCAGTTCTAAAGTTTTCGGCCCTAGATTGGTATTCTGCTGTGACATATGAGTGCAGAATAATTATAAGCATCTGTAAGCATTTCCTTTTGCTAAAACCCAAGAATACAAATACATTCAGCCCTCCCAAAGAAACATCTTAACATGCATTTCTGCCAGTTTCTTAGGCCTTGTATCCAGCGAGCATCTGACATGGAGAGGGGAAAAGGCAACCAAATGTGGTCAACTGTGAAGCAATAATATTGTGGAGGTACTAAACAAGTACTTTTCTGTGATTAAATATATACTGAAAATATATTTTCAATATAAACAGGAAGTAGCTTATATGGAAAAGAATGTGTTAGTAGTTAAAAACCTCTTTTTTTTGGTCTAGTCATACCTGAAGGGAGAAGTAATTTTTGAGACTGCATGCCCTTGAACAACTGTTTAAATATGGTAACAATTTCTAATGCTATTTTAAGTACATGCAGATTTAATTAAATCAAATTATCGGGAGTGGGGTGTTTTGCTGGAATCAGTCAGTCTTGATTAACATCCCGGTTTCTTATTTTATTTTATCATATAGTTTTTCATTTCCCCCTACTTTAAATAACTCTGACCACAAATCAAAACCCCATGACTGAATCTAGAGTTTGGAGGGAGAAACCTTTAAAATTTGTGACTAGTATACACACGCAAATGAAAGCTAAAAAGCAGGGCTTAGGAACAGTTCATTTTTAATTTGAAAACCTTCTTCTGGTTTTGGTCTACCTATCATGAAACATGCTCACCACACCTAAAATCCTGTTTTCTTTCCTCACTTGCAAGTTGTCTCAGGCTAGTTTCCTGTTTTCCTGAGCCAGTCCCCATTCACCACGTAAAAGCTGATATCAAACTCAGCAGACTTCTTTCTAAAGGCTATTTCTGCTTTGGCCAGTAAAACCATGAGCCTAAACTTACTCTGCTTGCAGCCAATGGGAGTTTTGCCATTGCCATTTCTGGGAAGGTGCTGGGATTTCAGGTCTCCGGTGCTATTTTAGCTAATCATACTTGAGAATAATTTTTACTAGCATGAGCCATCTCACCTGCTTCCCTTGCCACTGTGTTCAGATATCAACCATGATGCAAGCAGCCTGGTTTAAATAATTCAATTAAACAATGTTGGATATTGTGACATTCATCCAAAATCCTTTCTCTCCCTTCACACTGCCCAGAGCAAAAGGAACCTGTGATTCACCCTGGCTTACCTTTCCGACACTTGCAAAGAGACCAGTGGATGGTCAAACAGCCTGTTGACATGAGTAAGGGTTCTGGGACAATATGCATGCAATTTTAAGGACAAGTTTAAAGCCCAGTGAAATAAAAGGTACTTTCCTCAACAACTGTGACAGACTACGTCCCTGCTTCTGCTGTTTCAGAGCCTGGCTATACTGCTAGAAAAATCAATAGTAATTCCGCCACTTGCTTCAAATGAAACAAGGTCAGGAACTTGGTTTGTTTAAGTTATAAAGATAAATTAATTGTGCATCTTTTTTTCTTTTTTCTTTTTTCTTTTTTTTTTTTTTTTTTTTTTTTTTTTTTTTTTTTTTTTTTTTTTTTTTTTTAAATTTTCCTACTAACATTTGGTATCCCTCCCTTTCCCCAGGAAGAAAACACAAAAACCAAACAAACTTCTGCAAATAATTTAAATCAGAAAGCCGTGATATTTTACAGAATACTTTAGTGAAAAATTTAGTGTTTACCCAATTGTTATAATTTTTAAATTTTTGTTTTTGCAAATTGCAAACAAGTCTGTAAAAAAAATGTATTGTATAAAAAGTACATAAATGTATAACCCATTAGCTGTACTATGCAATCTAAATACTGTGGAATAAATTAGATAGAAAACTTAGCTATAAGCATGTATGTTGGTATCTATTCAACGGAGGAAAGGGCTTTTTTTTTTTCTTTTCTCTCTTTTTTTTTCTTTTTTTTCCCTTTTTTTTTAAATCTCTATCGATACGTACAAATACAGACATGCGCCCATGCGCACATACATATGCACACACAGAGAACACCCACGCACACATGCACACATAAACAGTTTTGGCTGACAAAAAATGAAGGCCCTGATTACACTGTTTAAACATAGTTCTCGCCATAAAGGTGCTAACAAGCTATCCCTAGCCAATGTGAGCGGGTTAAATTGTGCTATCTTTTTTTTTTTTTTAAATTTTTTTTTTTTTTTTTTACAGACTGTGCTCTCAACAAGGTGGGGAGCCGCGTTAGTGCTTCTTTCCGTGAGAGGCATTTTGAAGCCTGTTCCATTAGAAGGCAGCTAACAGGGGCTTGGTCCTGCAAACCTGTGAGAGTCTGAATCTTCAGGCTCAGGGTTATCAACCTCAGTGTAAACAGGGCCTAAAGGTTTCTCTCATTCCCTCTTATCATCTCCCCCTACCCAAAGACAAACGTTGTAACTTTAACATTCTTTTAAATATGACAGCGATAGAATTTTTTTAAAAAACTACCTATGCCCTATGGGTTGGACCCTTCAGGTTAGGTGTTGACACTGAAAATTAGGTCTTACAGGTAACGTGCAAACCCTTTAAGAGTTGTCATGCCAGAGGGTGGTGGTTGAGACAGCCGGTCTTTCGCTGAAGACTGCAGTTCAAACAGAAATCCTACCACAACTGCCATTTTCTGTATATTTGCAGGGGCGATGGTGGGCAGGGCCCAAAGCTGCTTGCAATTTTACATCAAGACTTTCTAAGTGTACGCCAGCACTTTAGGTTTCTCTCACACAAATACCATTTTGAACGTGTAGCCTCCCACTTGGTAGTAGCAAACAAACAATCTTTTAACATACTGTGCTTTGCACACAAACATTCATTGTTTTAGGAACATTAAAGTGAAGCCAGAAGTGCTCATACCTTGTGTATACATACATATATACATACAAAAATATATACATATATATATATGTATATCCTTTGTATAAAGTTGGTTCCCAAAAATGCACAGTTGCTGTGCATCAGGGAGAAGTCTTAGTGTTGTACATGCAAAAGAGTACAATTATGTTTAGATGGACTGCAAATCCAAGCACTTGGATCCAAATCCCAGGGCTTTTCTGGGCTTACTTCAAATGGCAATTTTCTGTTGAGGGTACTATTTGAATGTAACTGGTTAACAGATATTCTAGCCTGAATGTAATCAACCCACTTGACCCTTAATTCAAACCCTAACTTATTACAGATGAATGGTACCAACCACAAACAGACTTTTTAGAGGCTTACACAAATGTCTTTGGTGTATGTGTCTATTCATTTTAAGGTACAAAATAATAATAATTATTATAATAATAAAAATAGCTATTTTGTGTGCTGTAGCAGTTCTTGTATAGCTCACAATAAGTGCAGCTCTCAACCCCTCCCACACCCAACCACCCTCCCTTGCAAATATTTGTTAAATAAGGATTAGACAGGTCAGACACCATTGTAGTGCAAATAGTAAACGATTAAAAATTTTTTTTACAAAATATAGAAATGTTTGGCTCCAGTATCTGGACAAACATGTTCCTTTCAAGTATCTCTCACTGAAGAATTTTTTTTAAAACAAGTTACTTCCATTTAAAAAAAGTCTTTCTGTGTTTTTTTTTCTTTCTTTCGCAGGTAAACAGTTTCAAACCAACTAGGTTGCATAGTTCTAACATTGTAAGCACCTTTACAAAATGTAACTTTTATTCTTTCATTCGTTCTTTTTTTATTCTGGTTTTTTCTTCATTTTTTTTTTTTCCTTTTTTCTTTTTTTTTTTTTTGTAAATGTAGTGCAGAAGATGAAGGTGTATACACCTGCACAATATTGTCCCTTTACCAATGTTAAGTATATGTATGTGTATAGTGTCTGTATGTATAGAGATATGTATATAAATACATAGCCATATATATATACATGCAAACACTACACACCTACTCAGTTCCTCAGTAAATTTTGCGGGAAAGTGCCAGTGAATGTAGTGTTCATACACATGGCTTTTCAAGAAATTTCAATGATATTTTGGACTTAGTCCAAATTGCTGCAGGTTAGATGAGCTGCTACCACGGCTTGAACTGATGGGTAACTAAGGGAGGGAACATAACTCCCCTAGTGATAACTAATGTTTAATATACTATGTAATAAGATAAGGAGCATACTGAAAGGAAGGGGAAATCCCCAACCCCATACCGCCATTCAGATGTATCTCATTCAAGCCCGGGTTCATGAAGCTTTCTTCCTTTTTATAGCTGAAGTCTTTTCTGATCCTCTATAAGTCTTTTTTTTTTCTTTTCTTTTCTCTCTCTCTTTTGTTTTTTTTGCTTTTATTTCCAATGATTGTGTCATTCAAAAAAGGCTATACCATGTTGGGTCTTTCCTCTTCTTGGGCTTTTGATGCATTTTCTTCTCAACGAGAAGGGTCTTGCGCACACATGCGTCTATGAGCAGCCACACTCTTCCACAATCATATTCTGTATGTCTTTCTTAATGATGTTCTGGCCATCGTCGTAGTAGAGCATGGACATGGGCCGCAACTTGGTGGGCACGCAACATGACTTGAGGTTGGCAAAGGGGCTATGGCCCCGCATGCGGTAATGGTTGATGACAGTGGAGTGGAAAGATAATGATGAACCAGATGTGCCTGCTATATGGCTGGGGCACTCTCCTTCGCAGTAGTTGGCATGATAACCTGTAGGTGCAATGATCCAGTCACTCCATCCTATGTCCTTGAAGCTGACAAAGAACTGCTTCTTGCAGCAGATGTTGACTTTGCCATCACACTCCAGGCCTCGTCTCCGCCGCCTGTGCTGGCGGTCCTCTGAGTGCCGGGCAAGCATCATCAGGAAGGGACGATGTGATTGCTCCTTCTCCTCTTCTCCTGTGAATTCTCCAGCTTCCTTTTCTTTCCCTTCCCCATCATCTTCCTTTTTCTTCTTCTTGCCCAGTAGCACCAGGCTGGCTCCAGTCTCTTGGCACAGATCACAGGCAATCCGCACATCCAAAGAGCTCTTGCCTTGGTCCAGAAGTCTCTGGACGCTGCTGGAGACAGGAAAGATGTGCCAAGTGCTCTTACGGGTGTCCACTGCCTTTTCTGAAATCAAAGTCTCGCTCCTTTCACCTTTCAACCCCACGTCCTCCGTATCTTCTGCTCCTTCAGAGTTGCCTTTTGGCTGCCGCTGCTGTTGAAACAGGCGGATGGTGACTTTTGTCCTGCTCCGGTTGGCCTTGGAGACCTTCAAGAAGAGCCACACTTCAGCGTGTTCCACCACTGACAATTCACTGCCTTCCTTGGAAATCTCAAAGTGCAACATTTTCTTGGCTGTGCCTGATTTGGTAAATGGAAATAGACAGGAAGAACTTGTTAGTATGTCTGCTTGCATTCTGTTAAAGAGAATTCTGTTACTGTCGCCATAGGCATGAAGTTCCCTAGGTTTCCTACTCGGCTCTTTACATTTTTATGATTCTTCTGTTCTAACCTTCCTTCACCTCCTCAGTTTGTCTTTTGTGAAAATTTTCTCTTTAGAAAAGTATTTCTTTGCCTGTTGTTTTCCAGTATGATATTTTAACCAAAGCATTTTGCTATAGTAATGATATAGTCATTTATGTAAAGCATCTCATGGCAAATAAGCATCAGTGGCTGCTAGGAATTCATTTGCCTAAGCTGTCTTTGTGATCACTGTTAGCAGAAAGGCAAAAATGCTTTTGTCACGACAGTCCATGACTATATGTACCATACACATACAAATCTGCGCCTAAAGTTAGGGGAGTGAGTTCCAGCCCTGACAATTCTTTGGCAATACTTTGTGGGAACGCGGTCTGCCCTTTCTCCTTCCATAAAATGCCATTCTTCATATGTGTCTTAAAATGAGTTGTAAATGTCAATTGTTTCAAAAACAAAGAAAAACTAAAATATGAGCCTCAGCTTTGAGAGGTTTGCAGAATTATATTGTAAAGAATTGCAGAATTGCAGCAAGCAGACTTTTCATCCTGTGAGATGTTAGCTGTAGATCCTGTTCTTAACACAGTGTACTTGCTGTGATTATAGTAATGGTGAATACACTGAGAAATGAGCTAAAGAACTGTATAATTATGGGGATGGTTCTCTGGCATAATTGTATCAACTTGCTGAGATGTCATGATGATGATTATGATGGTGAGGGGGTGTTTCTCTGATACAGAGCTCATATCCCTGGCAGAAGTTGGAATGAATAATGAAGGCTGTTTAATGATTTGATCACTACAGCACAAAAAAGTTAAGCGAGAATGAATTAGCTGGGGGGCAGTGGTGGTATTGTTATTTTAAGAGAGGTACTTTTCTATTTTCTTGGCAAAAGGAAAAGCTATGTTGGCACCTCTTGTTCTTTCTCAGCATGGAGGCCAGCATGGTCTGGGGTCACAGATTTGAAATGCCCAGCTATCTGACCTTAGTGAGACAGTAATAGTATTCGTAATTGTCATTTTGTCATTGATATTCTTGAGCTACCCACGGTGACTGACACAATTCTCTGCGCAATGGTTCTGCTTGTCAGGGAACCAGAACTTTGCACCCTAAAAATGGCAAGTGGTGATCAAAACTGAAGTGGCTGGATGCATACAGGAAAAAGCTCTCTCATGGCATCAAGGCTCTCCTCCTTGCTTCCCACTGCCACTGAACTCCACTAGTACGGTCTCCCTGACCATCTCCCTGCTCTCCCATTCTCAGGTGAAACAGAAGCGGGGCAAAATCACAAGAGACATCTATCCCATACACGCTTGCAAATTCAAGAGTTCCTGGTTTCTGAAGTCTGTAGGCAGGCTGTGCTGCCCTTTGAGCTACCTGTTGCTTTGCTTCTCTGTGAAGTCCTGGCACTGACACATTCAGCTTTCCCTGGTGGCATTCCTAGGTCAGAGAGACAGACGTTTCTGAATTACAGTGGCCAAAGGGCACAGTGTTTTGTTTTTGTTTTCCCTCTAACTGAGAGTGTGAAATTGTAGACTTTAACTGTCACTGAGATAGGGAGACACATGGTTTGTGTTAACTGCTTCTCACAGACTTTGCTGATGCCAGTCTCCAAAGTGAGTTATATTAATTTCCCAGGGAGCTACACTAAGTAGTGGGACTGTGCCTTAGAAAAGGAAGTGCCTTATAGAAAAGACTGAGCAAGCTGACCAGTACTCTGATGCATGGTGGAGTTACTGTTTTTCTATTATTTTTTAAAAAAGATTTATTCAATAATGACTGGAAGTTCATTAGTCAGCTCTTACCAGCTAACACCATTTTTTTCCATTCTGGAAATGAAACTATGGCAGCCAGCTGTGTTGGAGCAGAGGGCAGCTGATAGGCATTAATCCCACTCCTGCCTGGGTTTCAGAGCATGAGGAGATGTACAATGGCATTCCTCCAGAAGAAAGTCTGGTCAAAGAGGCTGGTTGCCTCCTACATAGCGATGTTATAAAAAGTGTTCTCTACAAGAATGGATACTTCTAAGGCCTGTAAGGACCATCCATCCTGCCTGTGGCTTCATTTCCCCCAACTCTGTAACGCAAACTTCTAACTTTAGCTTCTCGCTTTCCTTGGTACAGTCCTGATAAACCCTTTCTGAGGGGCACCTGGGCTTCAGGGAAACCTGAAGGCAGGTGACCTGCCAGGAGTGGGTTGCTGCCTCCAAGACACTCTGTCCAACCCCTTCTGCTTGCAGTCCCTACCCGTGGAAACCTTGGGGGAAAAAAACCATGGTTTTGACCAAGCTGCAGAAATTTTTCTGGCTCCAGCAACCTCTTCTCAGGTGCTCTCTTTCCCCAGAGCTCACAGACTGGTGTGGGGAATAGGCATATATTGCTGGGAAATGCAAAACTTATTCTGCGTTCCTGAGGTACCAAGCCAGGTGCAGAGAGCAGTTCTGGTGCTAGGAAGGATCCTGTGCATGAGGAGATCAGCTGTGCTGGATGTGAACATGGAAAACTGGCACAGTCACGTGCTCTGAAAAAAGCAGCTGGGACGTGCAGACCTGGCTGAACAGGGGAAAAGGCTGGATGGCCCAACTGATCAGAAAAGCTAGACAGCCCTGTGCTACAAAATACCTAATGCTGTTAAGTGCTAATGCTTGGTATTTCACATTTTGTTATTTCCATGCTAGTGAAGTGACATATCTCCAGCAGTAAATATTCTTATTACCTTATGCAGTGGCCAGAAGTGTAGCAATGCAGCCCCTCTTTTTGACAGATACTAAATGAAAGAAACAGGACCTCTCTTAATTAGTTTTCCATATGTTGCTATATGTGTGAAAGTTGAATTCTTCCTCATTACTAAAAATATTAGAATAGTACAGTGAAGGTACCCGAGTAATTGCTTTTTCTTCACTTGAGGAAAGAGTGATTGAGCAAGGTAGTGTAAGACATGTCCTTATACAGGGATAACAGTCTGCCTTCCTGTAGGTTGTTAGCTACAAAAACAGCCTCCCTGGATGTGGTTAGTTACATTTTCACACACGAATGGTTGATGCAGATCCTAAAGAAAAAAGGTGCAGGAAGCTTATATGAGCCTAATATTTCTGGATGAAACAAAATCCAGAGTCCTCAAACCTACATAGCTAATAAAAGGTTTTAATAGCAATTAAAAACGCCTTTCCCTTTCACAGATCTTTTTAGAAAGAGACTGGGAATGGTGCAAAGTTGCGGATAAAAAGCATGCTTTCACATTAGGAAAACACAAAGCTTTTCTGAATTCTCTCCACATTCACAACTAGTTTGTTACGATCACACAGCACAAATGGTATGAATCCTGCAGTCTTTACGAGGTCACTATGCTCAGACAAGCTCATTTTGAAATCAGAGTTCTAAAATCAGTGTGCTAAAATTGAATTGCAGTCTCTGGATCTTGCATATTACAATTACACATTCACTTTATAGCAGGATCTTTATTTCCAAAAGGTGTGGTGTTACAATAAAATAAATTCTTCAGGTGTTTTAAAACAAAAACAACAACAAAAAATTGCTGTATTTAATTTTCTCCAAATATTGCTTAGGGATTTATCAGTCTTTCCTTTCTGGTCTGAGTTAATGACCACGTTCAAAGCTTTGGAAATACATACTGTTCATCTAACTGAAAGTAAAAAGGAGACCTTCCTGAAGATTGGGGATGGTATCACTTCCATAATTATACTTTGTTTATCCTCTTGTCCTGCCGTTTCATCTGCCACAGCTGATTTGCAAGGGTCTTTTTCCATTTCTAATCATCCTGCTCCTCCTGCCTGACTCCTGTGGAAAGACCCACAGCCCAACAGTGGTAATGCCTTCATCACTTCCACGCTCACATAAACGGCGATGTCAACAGCCTGGATTGTTATCATAGCAGAAAGCAGCTGAAAAAGGAGACTAGGGATTACTTTGGGCCCCCTTTGATTGCTTTTCCTCGTCTCCCCTTCCCAAAGCCTTGGAGAGGCCACCTCTGCTTTACCGCTGAGTGCAGTCCCTTCCAGGAAAGAGGGCTGCGATGCCGGGGGAGCAGTCCAGCAGCGCGGGTGACACTGGCAAATGCTGTGAGAAATGGTTAAAAATACAAGCCCTAAGAAGTAGTGCATATATGGTAAAAGGTTTAATGGAAGGAGTTACTGAATGGAAAGTGTAGCATCAGTATATATAGCATGAGAGTTCGCTCATATCTGTTTTTCTCTTCAGTGGTGCTCACACACCTTCTTAGGAGAGAAACCTGAACAGGCGAGCAGAGGGGCGCCTGCGCAGGTACCCTCCTCTCCGCCTCTGGAGGGGCTGCCTGGGGCTCACGCGCTCGGTACCTGCTCCCAAGCGCTACTTGGTGACCGGCACGCTGCAGGAGAGGACGGAGGGGTTGGCAGAGTCCTTGCGGGCCCAGGCACGGGGAGACGGGTGGGGGCAGCCCTGCGTGGGGGGGTAGCTCCTGGTGGGGCTCACGGCAGGAGCCTGCAGCTCCAGTGTGCTCTTCCTCTGAGGCTAAGGATCCTTCCTTGGGCGTCGCTGGCTTCAGCTATGCCGTCAAAGCCCATTTATTTGCAATTTGCAGCGGGATTCAAGATCGAGCCCTGTTAGTTCAAGCTATGTATAGATACTAGGTAGGGTCTAAGCTATACAATTAAGAAGATCATTTTCTGAGTAAAATACCAAGATATTTAAAATGACCTTGTTTTTTAAAATCACGTGCTGTTAAATGATTATGGCTGGTTTTTTTCATGAAGAAAGTGACTATCCTTTCTGACATTATAATGTGACCTTTCCTTAACTCCTCTTAATACACCGTATTTAAATTTTCATTTGAAAAATGCTCACTGTGTAAGAAGGTGCTGTTACTTTAAATTCTCATGCTTCACCGCGGCTTAATTTTGAACCTTTTTACGTTATACTGTAAGTGAACTGTTTTTCCATACAAAGCAAGCTTTTTTTTCCTTTTTTAGTTGCTAACTTTACTACTGCCTATGTTTAGATTTGGGGGAATTTGTACCGCGTGCCAATCTGCAATTACATTCAAAAGCATCCTTCTCTTTACTTCTCATTTCCGTTCCCCAGGAGACAGAAAAAAATAGGTTACTAGAAAGGTTCCTCTAAAGAGAGTGAAGAGAAGAGCATGGTTATTGAGAGATAATTGCTCAAAATGTTTACTAATGAGTGACCACTAGAGCTAGATGAATTGTTCACAGTGCAGAATTTATTCAGTGGATTTAGAACTGTTATCCCCTAAGCAGACTGATTATTACAAATGTGTTATTACTGTGATTAGACAGTGGCCATTTCTGTGAATGCATTTCAGCCTATGGATCACTGGCAAACGATTTATTGTAACTATTCATTACCCCTCCTATTACTGGTCATCCAGGTTTTGTAATTCCGTTCCTGCTCCCTGACTGCCTAACTGTTGCCTCTTACAAAGGGAGGAGCAATTATGACACAAGTAACAAACACCTTCTCTTTATGTTCGCATACCCTTTGCTGCCAGCAGAAGGAGGTTTTTGTTGTAAGAAAAAGGAACTGAAAATGAAAACCGGGAAAAAGAACTATTCCCCAAACAATCCTGGGGGAAAAAGCAGCAGCAACCTTATTTAAATACCTTTTCTTGAAAAGTTAACCCAAAGGGGCACTGACAAGGTCATTCAGAATGTGAAATAATTCATTTCTGGTGAACCTTGACTCTCCTCTGCTATTTTGTCAGAAGGGAAGCACTTCACATCCACAGCCTAGAGTCCTTTCCAATTTGAAAGCCCTTCCCCCACATGACTTTAAATATTTAGAAACAAAAAAGGTGTTTGTTTGGTTGAAGTCTTTTGTTCCTTGATCTTTGCATTTACGTTTAAAATAGCTCGAGCAAAGTTTAGGGTCACTTGCACCAATAATTTATTTCAAGGTAAAAGCAATACCGAGTCATTGTCTTTCATAAAAGAGAGAGTAATTTTTTTGTACATACTCGTAATAATTTGTTGTAAATTCTAAAACTGAGTGGATCAGAAGCTACCACTCTGTTTTCATGAAAATATTTAATTTCTATGCACTGAGGCCCAAATCCCAAGCACACTGAAATGAATAGCAAAACTTCCAATTGCTTCCAGTAGAGAAAGCTTCAATCCTAAATAATCTTGCAAAGCTCCGTTGCATTAAATGAGATTGCCTTTTCATACCTATATGGGCGTATCTATATATAAGAACTCCTCAGTGTCAATCTTTTACATATATGTGGTGTAGATACATCCTGCACACAGGAGAGCGCACAAATGCACATACTTATCCCCAGGAATCTATTCATATTACAATGGTGCAGGTACAGCTACATAAACATGTCTGCCTTGGCATACCCAGACATATGGACATACGTGCACTTATACACACACACGGGCAAATGCACGTTCTGATATTCTCAACTGCATTTGCGTACAAAACTGTATGCCTGACTACACACAGAGATGGACACGTACAGTACTTTCTCTCTCTCTCTCGGGTATCTTTTTCTAAACTGGTTCCCACCTTCTCAGATTTGCCTGTGCTTTCTCAAGTTGTTCTCAAACCAGCCAACCTCCCTGAATTCTCACATTTTGTTACAATGAAACCGATTAATACAGAATGGCTTTCTTCTTCTGGAAGTAACTTGCTTTCATTTGCTAAACTTGAAATCTTTGATATAGTATGCCAAAGGGGGGAAAAAAAAAATCAAGGGGAAATAGGCTTGTTTTCTGAAAGCCAAGGAGACTGCATTAAAAAAAGATGTGAGAAAATCAGCTCAGATGATGATTCACGGTCACATTTCTCAGTATCTTGTAAAAAATAATAATGATAATTTCTGATCTCTCTAGATTTCCAGAACTTCTAGCATCCATCAGTTTATCTTTTCCCCCTTTGCCTGCTTCCTTCCTGCATTATTTTACTTACAGTCTTCCACTCCAGTGAATCTCTGCCTTTTAAATAAAATAGTAGAGAGAAACAAGAGCTCCACTCAGAGAAGCTACAGATAAGCTTAAAGATCTCGGGGATTCAGGATCCAATTAGGTAAAACAGGAGCTTGCAGGAAGGTTGCCTTGTGTGGAGCAAAAAGCCTTTGGAGTGTGCCCTCTCGTGGTCGTTCCTTATTCAGCACGGTTATCTGTACCATTAAATACATTTGCTTTCAAAAGAAAATTGATGAAACGATTTAAAGAGGCAGAAGCGACCCATCCTTTTTTTCCTCCTGAACTGCCAGCGGGATGTATAGGAGTAGGTATCTTCCTAGGAAAAGGCATGAGTGGGTATGCACATGTATCTGCACATGAAAATAGGCATCACATGATCAAGTCAGTTCACCTCCAATTCAGTATGAAGTGATGCAAAAAGGTAGAAGCAGTCTAAATAGCCGTCAGACTTAATTTTTTCCTGGCAGTTCTCCTGATGATAAACCTTTGGATTCCAGTATTTCCATCCAGTAATTCCTACCACCTTCTCAAGGGCTGATCTTAGCAACCCATTTCATTGGTAGTTTAGTTGCCAGGATCAAATTCACTTGGCAAAATCTCAGGTCTGCCTAATAAGCTATCTACTTAAAATAATGAAAGAGTTAGTAGCCGACCATATTTTATGAGCATTGGATATCTCCGTTATAGAACCTGTTGGATTTGCTTGTCACAAAATTATATGACCCCTCTCCTCAAAAGACTATTTTTAAGACCTTGAAGTAACCCACAGAGCTCTGGCACGGCTACCCTCATAGCAGAACTAATCGAGGTTAGTAATCTTAGTTTGATATGCAAGTAGAAAATCATTTTCATGTTTTACTTGTAAGAGTGCCAAAGGACAGTAGGGTGCATTTGTAAACTTTTGCCCAATACTCGTGGTCGTTAATTTTGTAAAGATCTGCCTGGATTTGTTAGCTGTGAAAACTACCTGCCAGCTATTTTGCTGATTTCCTGGACATAACTACACCTGTGCTTCAGACAAGTTCACTGCATTTAGTTTCCCCTCTAATTATCTGAAGCCTGTGCTCATTTGAATTTTGGTCTATTTTAGAAAATAGCAGTCTCGAGCCAGAGTCACGTGCACAGGGCACTGTTTGTTCATTCACTCCATTTCATTGTATGTCTGAGGATACGGCTAATGAAAGATGGAAATACTACTTTTTTATGAAGGCAAGTAGAAAATGTGGCTTCTGAAAGGTAGGGGAGTGGCTGGTTATGTCAAGTCATACCCAAAGGAACAAAAAGCCTAAAGTCTTATTTCTCTTTCCATAGACCTTTATTTGATACAACGTGAGATGTTTCCATGCATTTTCATTGATCTCCTATAGCCCTCTTTTGAGACAGAGCAAATTTCACATTGAAAGCAGGAAGAACATTAACCTGACTGTGAGAGGAACATGTTTGTTCTCCTGCTTGGTGATTTAAACTTAGCCATACTCTTCCCAGTTCCCACAGAGTGAAAAGTGGGACTGTCGATGTGGCTATCTCCTATTCCTGTCTTTTTATATATAATTCCTATACGACATGTCACTTGCCTTCTTTTTGCCCCAATTTCTTCATCAGAAAAATAAAACTGCTTTAGTATTTGACACGCGATATTGCTGGTGCGTGAGTGGAGGAGATCCCGGGTAGAGTTTACTTAAGCTGTTGCCGCATTCGCACCTGTAAAGTGTGGTAGATCCTCGGATGTTAGCAAGACACAGAATATAAATGGCTATAGATGAAAAATATGTTTTATCAGTCTGAAGTTACTCCACAGAGCAGAGTTATCATTTCCGTTATAAGCCCAAACCATAGAGCTTGGCTTCTAGGTTGCTAATTCCTCCTCCCTCCTCCCAAATCGAAGCCTAGCAGGTATGGGAAAAAGGGACAGAGCAGCCCTCCTGCCTTGGCTTCCAGGATGGGCTTAGCGTGAAGGTAGAGAACAGCAGCAGGGAGGAAAAGGCATGGGAACACAGCAGATGCCCCGTCCTTCAGCTGCGCAACTCCATAGCATACGTCTTCTTAAATTAATTTGGCTAGCAGTGGTAGGACAACGCTATGTAAATCAAACTAAGTGACATGTTAGTGCTGGGTAGTTTGTGGCAGGGGGGATTGGTGGCTGGACTATTGGCCAGCGTGTGGGCAATGGCACGATTTTCGCTGCTCACGTGACCCTGAGAGCCAATGACTTCAAGAGCCTCCGTTGGAGGGTGTCGTACTGAGTAGGCATATATCAAATTCCAAATTCCTTTGTGTCAGAGCTCAGGAGAGACAATAATGTGTTTACAAATGATTGGGACTCACACAGTGAAGAGAAACCACTGCTCATGCCATATGTGTTTCACTGTGCTCACAGCGAGCTGCTGAAAACCAGGTGGGGAATCCGACTCGTAGATAGCTTAAAGTTTTCCTTGCTTTTAAAAACTCACTTCTAAACTAACATTGAGCCGCCCCTGCTTCTAATGACCACTGACATTGACACTTTCTGCCTGCTTTCTGAAGTGGAGGGGATGGAAAAAACCAAAAAGCCTGAGCTCTCATACTGAAAGAACTGATAATGTGTATATTGACAAGGGCTCCACAGGCAAGGGCTCCTTGTACAGTTGGAAATCGGACAGCCAGCAGGCATGTCTGCTCTTAAAAGCATGCACACTTCTTGTGCATGGCTTCCCTGCAAACAGAACATCTGAGTCAACAGGTTTTCAGGACTGGAAACTCTGAGTGTTGTCTTAGTTGTTTATACTGCTGCAGCAAACTTTTAAACAAAAATGCTTGGAGTTCCTTTGCATACTTTGCCTACCATATGCTGTACCAAACAAAACAATGACATTCTTTTAAAACCGTCTTGGCAACAGGAAAAATGCTTTGGCTAGACAGCATCATAAAAAGTTGCTGTTAGTTAGATGATAGTGTTATTGCAAGATACTTCTATTAATGCATGTGTAAACATACTCACATATACTAACAGATAAATATGCACATACGTATACATTGAATTAAAACGGGTTCTGGTCCTATTCATCTAGGAACAAGACAGTAAAGAACAACTTCAGAGCTGTTTCCTATAGGCAGTTGATGTGAGCCTTAAGCCATTACTTAGTAAATATCTCTATTCTGAGCTCTTACTGTATAAGTTAGGGAAAACAGAACTGTGAAATAGTTCAAAATACACCCTACCAAGGTTGCATTTTTTTGGCAGGAGCGTTCTAGGAACAGAATCTTTTTTTTCCAGTATGCAGAAGTCTGCATTACAAATTGGATCAGCTACAGCAACTTGTCCAGTTCTATTGAAGTCATCTGACAGTCCCTGCAACTCTTTATTGCTGAAGATGCAGTGTTAAATTAAAAAAAAAAAAAAAAAGCCCTCGCACTTCTAAAAGTTAAAGCTGCTTCGTCTGATTTTATAACTTCCACTATAATTTTTACATGAAAGGGTTATTTCTCAAGTGGTTCGCAGCTCACTTTCTGTCTTGATAAACTCCCCCAAAGACTTCAGCCCTTTTTCTTTCACCATCAGCTCTGCAATCCAGTACTTTACTGCAAGTACTCTGGCTTCACAGGCACAGTTTGGAGGACCCTGCTGCAGCCTGACTTTCTGCTCAAGATTGGTTAGAGAGCTTCCTCCCTGTGTGGCTGTCTGTGCTTAGCAAGTGTAATCTGTAGCCAAGACTAAGTCAGAAAAATCAAATTCCTTCAGAGTCCCGTCCCCCCATCCCATTCCTCCTTCTCCCTTCCCCCAAGTCTCATCCTACAACCTTGCAGAAAACATTATTGCTGAGAGGAAGAAAAGAAGTTAATTGCAGTTCTGGCACAAAGGATATTTTACAGTTTTGTTTTTCAAGCACTCACCTGATTCCGCAAAAGTGATGATTTCTGAGGTTTGCTCCACAACTTCATTCATTTCAGCTCTTCTTCCAACATCATCCTCTATTTCCACATAACCATCCTCTCCCACCTTTCCCACGTGGAGTTTTTTGATGGCATTTAAAAGTGCTGCCTTGGGCACCGGCTGGGTGATATTAGGTCTGTCCCTCAAGTGCAACATGTTCAGTATGTGCTTCTTTACTGCTTCCACCATCTCAGGCTGTGAGCTGGGCACATCCTTTGAGAGCGTGGCGAGGGCACATGATGGACAGTCAGTGACTGAACTGTGCCCCTCGGATCCTGGGGTTGGGGAACTCCTCACTATAATCCAGCAAAGCACCAACAAAAATCCTCTCTTCCAAAGCAAAGGCATCCTGGCAGCAAAAGTTGTTGTGATTCCCTTTTTAAAAGGCCCTGCTTTTCCTCCCCCTTCAAGCACAGTTTTTTTGGGGCTGGTTTGTTTTGTTTGTTTGTTTGTTTGTTTTTCCTTCTCTTCAGCAAATTCTCTGGAACAAGAACCAAAAGTTTTCTGTGAAGTTTTGTTTGCAGGTTCCCTCTCTGAATGCAATAAGTGCTGTAGATGTTTGTGGCTGTCAGGGAGAAGAGTTCTGACTCTGTCTCAGAGTAGGAGAGAGACACAGAGAGAGGGAGAGAGAGAGAGAGGACGGATTGGCCTAAAGTGAGTGAGTGAATGAGAGAGGGAGGGAGTTTTGTCTGTGAGTAAAGGCTATGATTAGGAAGGGGGAGGAACAGGCAGGCTGGCTTCCTTATGCTCATTGCTCCCCTAACACACACCTCTTCAAATATCACTACTCGTGGTTTCTGCCCTCCCCCCTTTCTAAAATCTCTTTCCATTCCTGTAAATTTACTCTTCTTTTTCTTTTTTTTTCTCTCCGTTTGACCCTCCTGGCTCTCCCCTGGCTGTCATCCCCCACCTTTTTTTTTTGCCCTTTCTTTCCTTTTTTTTTTTTTTTTTTTTTGGTTTTTTTTTTTTTTTTTTTTTTTTTTTTTTTCCTTCAATGGTATCACTGGCTTAACTAAACAGAGGAAATATGAATGANCCTTTCTTTCCTTTTTTTTTTTTTTTTGGTTTGGTTTTTTTTTGTTTTGTTTTGTTTGTTTGATTCCTTCAATGGTATCACTGGCTTAACTAAACAGAGGAAATATGAATGAATTAAAAGAGTGAAACCTTTTATTAACAAGCACCTTGCTCTTGGTCCTGCCTGATACTGTTAAGGATAGCAGGAGATGTTAAATTGCTTGTGAATGAGATGGGGATGAGGGCAGGGGCTCTGAATATTTTGGACAGAACATTATTCTGCCTTGAGTAGAAGAGAAAAGATCTTTTCTGCTCACTTCTAAATGCTGGAGGTTATCAACACTGGCAAGAGATCTGACAGGAGCAAAATAACACTGTTGTTTGGAGGGCTATATAATACATCATACACTCTCCAGCTGCAATAGGCGGTCAGGCACTGAAAGCCTAAGCAGGAGTTGGTACGGCACATATCTGTGACATGCTAAGGTAGTGCCCTCGCACCAGAAATATCCCTACTTCTATGCTAGTCTGTGCCTAGAAGTTCTCAGGCAGATATATTTAGGTTTGGGGTTAATCAAGTAATGTCTGAAAAATGCTTTGAAGGTGAAAAGTGTTACGTGCCATCTGGCCAAATCACACTCGCTCCTGACTCAGGCAAATCCCTCATTGATGCCAATAATAATTCTGTCTGAGTGAAGGCTGAGTAAGATCTACATTTGGCCCATTTTTATTAGAAGGCACTTTTTGTTTCATTCATTTAAATCACGCAGAGCAATCATAATATTAGAACAAGACATTGGGAGTGAGAAACAGTTTAAAACACTGCTAGGAGCCAGAGTTTCAACCAGCGTTGGTGGACCCTCACCACTTTATGGCCATGAGGGTTTTGCTCTGCAGTGGAAAGGCATTCCCTGTGTAACTGCCATGGCTTCATGTTGCCTTTATATTCTGTAGCCTTTCCGTTCTGTTCCTTACCTAGCAAGGGTGAAGTTAGCAAACTCCCTCACATTTGAACTTGGTAATGGAAAATGAGAAAACTACAGCTGATAGACTCTAACTTTTGAGGTTCTTCCTCTCCAGACTTTAACTCGTACAGATTTTCTTAGAATAGCTTCTGCTTTTTTATTATTTACCCTCTTTCTTTACCTTTCTTTCATTCTCTCTCTCAGACAGCTCTGCCTTCTCAGGTGTGCTTACCTCCTACCCAGCAAATATGCACTTTCACTATATTACCATCAGCCATTGTATTTTAGTGGAAGGGAGTAATTTATAAATATAAGCATTGTAAGGTCTCTAATTTCCATGAGATGACTACAGGCACATGGGCTGAGAGACAGGCAAGGAATTATAGTTAGAGTAAATGAAACATACAGAAGTAATTGAACAATCAACCAAAGTTTTACAAATTTTATATATTGCAAGTCCTTTTCAATTAAGCTCTTTTATAAGTCTTTCACTGTTATAAGGCATCTACAGTACACCCTCATCTGCGTTTTACTGACCTCAGTTGCTATACTGTTATATACTGTTACACTTATGGGTCTGTCAGCATTATAAACCCTGCAGTCATTCTTATAAACACATCTTTGTAACACAAACCTCGCTATAATACATCTAAATTTCTTGGATCTTGTGAACAGCCCAAAGTCTGTTGTAATTATGCAAAGTCTGAAAGTCAGCTGGAAATAGAACTAAAAGTTTAATTGGACGAAAAAATAATTTCAGATGAAAATATGCATTCATGATTAGATGTACTAACAGATGACATAATTAAAGGGATTATTTATAGTTCTAATATAGCACCTATCCCAAAAGTGTCTGATGAAAGGTAAGGGATAGGTACAAATCAATATAAAATGCAGGTAAGTAAATTTGGGTTCTCGCTGTGGGGTATACGTTGTTCACCATATATAACAGGTATGCTTATCACAGACAATCTCTATTACATATAGGTATAACATATTCTGTTTGCATGCCATGATGATGACAGATTTAACATTAAAGCATAACTTTCTAAAAATCACTGTTTTCTAAAAGCGATTCTGCTGATACCGCTGACATATAGTTCATTTGTACTTACATACATGCATATATACATATATATCTGTGCAAAAATACATAATGTTTGAATAAATACAGAAACGGTGGTTCAGACTCTTTCTATAAAATTACCTGAGCTGCAAAGCTCTGTATATGCATTCATTCAGTATAGCCCTAACAGTATGCAACAGCATGCACACGAATTAAAAGTTTCAGTTTTAAAAGAAAAAAGCTGATTTAAAGTTTTACCTCTCTAGTCCTGACTCTCAGAAGGAGACTGCTGTATTGTGCATTAAGAACTGCTGAAGTTCCTCTTTGTGGTATTTATAATGCGAAGCTTTATACTGTACTTCTCATGTGTACACTCACATATAATGTCTGTCAAAAGTAAGTGGGCCGGATCACTGTGCTGGATTGGTTAATCCTGTTACATCAGCAATTGACTGTTTTTCCTGTATGAGACATACTTCTGGTAATTATCTAATGGAAACTCCTAATTGTCTAGCATGACAAAATACCGTGGATTCAACTTGTAGTGGTGATCTCTGTATCCATTTAAAGAATAGAACTTAAAATCAGACTGAAAGCAAACATTATGAGTCAGGAAGACACACTCCAACTTATTTTATTGCATAGCTAGATATAGATATTATTAGATGTAGATATCACCGATTTAGTTCAAATACAGTATTTGCCAGATACTTCAGTACTAGTTTGCAAATTGTTTTCTTCTTCTTTCATGCTTAAAGATATACCAGATAATCTATTTGCAAATTTGGATTATTTTCAAATTCAGAAAAATGCATTTGGTTAAGAATCGTTTTGCTGTGGATGAATTTTTTTCATTCAGTCTTTGTATAAATATGTCCTTCTGTTAACTTAGGGATCCCTTTAAAGATGTTAAAAAATGAATCATATTGCTCTTGTCCAAGTCTCCTGGCTTCTGGACGTGCAGATTGCATCACACTATTAAAAACTGTTTAGACATCTAAAAATAAGTTACAATGAATGACAGGTCACATTTTTGCAAGTGTGACATTAACACATGTAGAATAAAATAAAATGCAATTTTCATTTCAGTTTATATTAGTGAAAATCAGAAATAACTGCATGCCAATTAGGCACTATAAAAGTAATATATATAAGGTCAAAAGTAAATCCAAAATCCATCTCCTTTCTTAAACACACATAATAGCTGGCTTTATGTGGTACCGTTTATGACAAATGGCATGATCATGCAGTCTTTACTCATTCAAAACACCCACTGATTACCAGAAAATCCCCATCCTTCAGATTTTTTTTTTTGGCCTGAATTGTACTTATAATTGTATTTTTATGTCCTGTTGGTAATGTAAGTTTAATCTGTCTTGGAATATGGCTGATCTGGATCAGGAAAGAAAGATTTAAAATTTTCAACTTACAGTGATACCAGGGAGTCTTTATAGCAGCACTGATTGGAACTGGTGTATGTGCTGTATTCACAAAACAGCTTTGGTAGAATGAGCAAAAAATCATGAGTTAATGGGAAACATATGACCAGATAGGTTGTTTTGTTTCCCAGGTTTAATATGCATATAATAAGTTTTCAGGCTGTAACATGCTGTGGATTGAAGCCTCTTGAAACAAGTTTCAGTAGCTTTCCTGCAATCTGACATTGGTGGTTCCAGTTGTTACAAAGAACAGCTTTTTTTTTTTTTTCCTCTTTTAATTTTTTTTCCCCCCTTCAGGGACAGTGAGTGAGAGACATGCCTGAAGAAACAATGAGCATGAACATACCTAGTTACTTGCCGGACCATATTTTTAATGGGGCTCCTAAAACTTGAGTTTTGGCAAAGGACTTTTCCAGCATGGAATTTTTTATTTTTTTTCTTAGGACCAGACTGAATTCGGTTTTAACTAGCGCCCTAAAACTCTTTGAAATTAGTTACATGCTGGTAGCGCAGTCACTGTTGTAATTTGGCAGAAGGCATAGGCTCAGCAAGAGATCTTGTACTGCATTGGTTTTATGGAGAGCGGAAAAATTGCCCTGAAGTAACGGGATTTATCTCCTGCTCGGACTCAGGGTATCGCGGTGCTCCGTTCGCAGCAGCTGGCGCGAGGGCTGCTGACCATCACACCCCTACTGATGCTGCACCCAGCCGGTCCGTAGCTTCTCTTGCAACGGCAGCGGGTCAGAGAATTCCCAGCGTGAAAGTGTGTGGTCCGTGACAAAAAGAGAAGGCTACCGAGGGAAGCAGAGCAAACGTGTATGTGATTTATAGTGCAGGATAACTTCTGAAAGGAGATTAGGAGAAGTGAAAAGCATTATTCATTTCAGAGCGTGCTTCTTATTGCCTCGGGGAATTTGTGTATAGCTTTACCAAAGGCCTAATGAAAGCTTTACTCAGTGACTAATTTTTTTTCACACCTATTTCTCTCTTTATAAATATTTTTTTCCCCACCCCTCCACTTCTTTTCATTTTGTTGAACACAGCAACACCTGCTGGCAGTGGTCCGGGAGTACTGCTGGAAAGACCCACTGATCTAACTCTTCAGACCAGCTGCCATTAAGCACTGCCAAGCCATATTAATGAGCTGCCTCTATTTTTACCCCTTCCTGCCAGAAAGGGCAATTGCTCTTGGGAAAGACTGTAGCTGGTTTTTTGTTTTTTTGGTGGTTTTTTTTTTTTCTTCTTTCTTTCTTTTTTCTGGCAGCTTCAGAATCCAGATAATCATTGTTCATTTAGTGAAGTTGGGATTTCTGACTTAAATTCTGATACCACTGATTGAAACCACATAAAACATGGAGTGATGCCGAGCCTATCCTGCTGGCTCGCAGGGATAGTTTAGGTCCCTGCTGGATCAGAAATAATTAAAGGAATGGGACTGAGCGAGAAACGTTAGTATTCCAGCAAACTGTCTCTTTTTTTCCTAATTGTGGATTTTATCTTACAAACCATTTAAAAAATGGCCCAATGCCACTTCATTATTCACCTAGTGGAGACTGTGTGATTTAATGGCTATTTTGGAATCCTAAATTGCACACAACAGTATTTGTGCGTCTCCATTCCTGCTTTGAAGAGCAGTCACTAGAAAACACATTGGCACAGATTTCTGTGCAAATCAGCTGGAATCTCACTCTGTTGTACCTTATTTTACTGTAATAGCAAGAAAAGATATGCCAGAATCTTATATTTAGAAGTTTTCTGCTTCTACTTTTATGTAAGTGAACCAATTAAGGCCAGTCTTGCTGTTGCTGCTAGCTCTAGTGCTTATGTGCTGTTTAGAGGGGCCAGTGATTTCAATCATAATTAGTGAGCTGGTCAAAAAATAAAGTTCATCTGAGGATAAGAACTCGGTCTAGAGGGTGGGGTAAAGAATAGCTTTCAAGTTCTGGCCTTTTATTTTTTAATATTAATGGATGACACTTTTTGCAGGGGGCAGGATAAATATAAATGCTCTGTTTTAAGAGAATCTTACATAAAGTCAATCTGACTAACAGAAGCAAGTATGTTAATTTTCTTTCTAAACTATACCTATGTCTTCTGCTGTGTCATTCATTGATCTTTTTTCTTGCCAACTCATGGAACAGTGAGCTGTTTCTTTAACAAGGATATTTTTATGTCCGTGTTATTTTAGCATATGTGTTGCCATTTTATATTGAAAAATAAAAGCCAGGAGGTATGAATACATAAGCCAGGTGACACAGATGATGGTATTAGTGTGAGATGGTATGACACAACTGTCTTCTATAATCAGAGCTTGTTCAAAAATTTGCATTTGGGGGAAAACCTATTTACAAAGAGAATTTTCTTGAATTTATAGGGAGTATGGAGTTAAGTTAACTGTAGAGGATAGTCCAAAGAACTAACATTGTTCACGCAGCTTGTTCATTTGACAAGCCATTTTTTAGCACATTACAGGAAAAGTAATTTTTTTTCTTGAGAGACAGCTCTGTAATGTGTAAAATATCTTGAGTGATGCTGTCTTCAAAGATATTTCCAGAGGTTATGATTAAAGTCACATCAATGATTTAAACCAAACAAGGAGGGAGCCCCAGATGGCAGATCCTGTTTGGTTCCAAGTAGGGTGAAAAATTTATGGTTAAAGTGGGAGCAGCATTTAACATTTATAGGTGAATTAAAGATAGTATTGAAAGGTAGATTCAACTAAATTAATTTGCATGCTATTGAAAACTTCAACTGTTGTACAAAACTTACATCAAAATCATTCTTTATGTAATTGTACTTCAATCAGTGGAGTTTTATCACAGATATATTTGGGCCAGCTGCAAAATAACAGGGGATGGTTTTATTTCTCTGACAAGCCCTGAATTCTCTGTTCTGTGTTTCTTTTACTACAGCTATTCAAATCACAGCACATGCAATGGTGTAAGTAGGGACTTCTGTTATCTTTTCGCTTTTAGGGCCAATTCTCAATGCCACTGAAGTCAGTGCTGACTGCGGGACCAGAAGTCAGTTGAATCAAGCTTTGACTCTGAAGGTTAATATTAACCATCAGTAGATGGGAAGAGAAACAAATTGCATCTTTGATAAAAGCTGTTCACATGATTATTCACTGATGTACTTCCCAAAGTAATATTGCCTGTGGGTTTTAGAAAGATTTACAACTCTCTTTGCAAGAGGATGGCTGGACTCTTAGTTGGTGTAAATTGGAGTACCTCTCCTGACTGCAGAGACTGGGTTACATCAGTAGAAGATCTGATCTGAAGCCTTTTTTTTTTTGTTAATTTAACTTCTATATATTAATGTCTGGGTTTTGGCTTTTCCTTTTACAAACAGATTCCAGTTTTCATATTGTAAGAAAGGCCCAATTTCATCTTGTTTTAGCTCCCTTGATGATGGAGATACATTTTGCCCATTATGTTTTGATCACTTCTAAATCTGCTGACGTGTGGGAGGGAATTGAATGAAGCTCGTAAGCTTGCCACTTCCGTTAAGCTGAACTCAACAAGAGGTTACACTGGCAAAACTTCCAAGTCACAAGCCATTGGGAAAAGCTGCAGCATTATACATCGACAGATACTCCCTCTCTGTGAGAGTGGCCAACAGAGGATTGGCATATGTGAAATACTGAGGACACCAACAAGTGGCTTAAAAAGGATATGTTGATCTTGTGCATCATTGCTGCTTTGTCCATTGTGAATCCCCTGTGGAGCAAATTGCTGTGGAGAAATAAATACATACTGCAGCAAAAATGGTAAAGGAAAGCCTGACTGCTTACAACTCTTTCCTGAATAGAGTATTAGATGGGGACCCAGAAAATCTGGATTCTCTGGCTCTGCCCTCAACTGCTAAGAAGAGAAGTACCTCTTTTCCCCATCTGTAAAATGGAAAGAACCAAGATGTGTTCTGAGATCTTTGGGTCAGAAACGACAGACAAGTCCTTGCTGTTGTTTGGTTTCTCATGATCCTTTGGGATCTGAACAAAAGAAACCATAAAGGAGGCCGTGGTGCAGGGGAGGGCACAGGCACCAGCTGAGCTTGTCTGACATCAAGCAGAGTGTTGATGCTCCCCGTGAGTTCTGCTCTTCCTTGGTACCACCTTGGTACCATCATGGCACCATCTTCCCTTGCTGTCCTTCAGTGCTGCCTTCTGAGGCACCAGTGAGCTTCTAGGAGAGACAGTTTCTAGCCCTGCATCACACACAGGGACCTACTGAGGCTCTCCCAGGAGCAAGCATGAACAAGTATCTGTATCTTCACTGGAAATATCAATCCAGCACTTTTGCCGTTAACGACCCAATTCGGAAGCTCCTTGACTTGACATGATGTCCAGGTAAAGCACATAATGTGCAGTGAGCAACGCCATGCTGTATTCTTACTGCCAGCACTGGGTTTCATATTGGTTATTTAAGATAATGTTTGGACTCATGTCCAATACAGACACAGGTTACCTCTGAGGGATGGGTTGGGGTTCAGTGATTATTTTCAGGGAAACACAGGAGAGTTCTGAGAGCATTTCACATATGGGGAGGTGAAGAGAGTAAAATAAGCAGTCATCGTTTTTTGTTTTAATGAAGCTGCCCCCTTCCTTACACACACACACACACTGTTTTAACAAGCACTGGAGATGACCCCAAGTTTCCATATTCAAATGTAAACCTGCCTAAGTTTTGTGAATTTATCCCAGAAATTTCCTCAAATCTGGGGTTATAGCATTTGAGATTTGACTTGGTAGCACTGAGGTTAAACCTTGGGAACGGATATGGGGTCCTCAAATCTGGATTTAATTCACTAATCCACTTCCGTTAATTTTTCTCATGTGACTTCACATTTTATGGTTGAAATTTTATACTGTAGTTCAGCGCAGGTGGGAGCTGTAACACGTGGACGGTTAAATATCTACTTGCCTGGTGTCTTGGCCTACAAACTACAATGTGCATGAACAATAAGGTTTAAGCCTGTTTATCAGTGAGGACAAAATTGTACCTGCCAAGCTCAGAGGTTTCGTAGAAGTGATTTTAAAATGAGCTTTGTAACACCCGTAACAGTTGGAGGAACAGAGGGTTGATAGGCAGCAGTGATGGCCCATTGCCTAGAATATCAGTTCCTCTTCAATAACTTTTGTATGCCAACTATGAACTTATAAACAGTTATTTTCTTTATTCATTGTCTGCTTATTGGTGTCATGCCCTCGTGATGACTCCTGCTGAAAGGGGTGACATAAGGTAGCTCAGAATAAAGTTTTTGTGTGCAAACAGGGCTCATTTGTGTGTCCATGCACACATTTTTTAATTGCTCCTTTGAAGCTACCCATTCAGGGACAGTAACCAAGCATCTAGGAAGTAAAAAACCAACAAAGAAGTGTTCAGATGTTTCTCATGAAGCAGATTCTTTTTGAGGGGTTAGTTCTGGTTCTTTTTTTCCCCCCCTTAAACTGAATTTAGCTACCGTGACCAGAGCCAAATTGACAGCTTTGAACAATAATGTAATCTGCTTGCTCACAGGAGAGGTGCAGCAGGGACAGCCACAGGACAGCCTGCCTCACCCGCGTTCTTGGGTACGCAGAGGCTAGTCATGCCCTCAGTCCAACGAGTTCTTGGGATGCTCAGCAGAGCTGTCCACTGTAGTGTCTTGCTTTGAGTGGGAGCTGAACTGAAAGAAGTGAATTCTTTCATACAAATCAGCAAATAGCCAATCTGGAAGTGACTTTCAGGGAAGTATTCCTGAAGGGTATCTGCAGCCAAGGCAGTGAGGGGTCTTGGAGGTATCATTTAGAGGTCTCCAAACTTATAAGTCTAATGTGCAGTGACAGTCCAAAAAGCCAACAAAATGTTGGGTGTTGTCAGGAAGAGTGCTGAGAGCAAGCCAGAGGGCACCATTTTGCCACTATATAAAGTCCTGGTGCACCCACAAGGTGGGTGTTGTGTATAGTTCAACTCTCCTCATCTCAAGAAGGACGTAGTAGAGTTAGAGAAGAGCCACTAAAATGGTTAAGGTTGTGGAGCAGCTGCTTAATAGGAAGAAATTGAAAGGTAGAGACTCTTCAACTTGCAGAAGAGAAGGCTGAGACAAGATATGCTTGGGGTTTAGAAAATCATGAAGATGGCAGATAAGGTGAATGCCGAACTGTTAGCCACCAAGTCCTGCAAAACTAGGGGGAACTCGCTGAAACTGGTAGAAGATTTAAAACAGATACAGTCCTTACACAATGGAGACTGAGCTTCTGGGATTTGTTGCCACAGGAGGCTGTGAAGGCAGACAGTATCAGAAGACTCAAAAAGGTCCATAAAAAAACTACCAGAGGGAATAGGCAGGGACATATCCTTTAACATCCTTAATACAACAATTGCAGATGCTGGGGAGTTTGAGGGGACAGGGCTGCGGAAAGCGGCCAGGCTCACATTCTCTCGCCAAATAGCATCTTCTGTTGCCACTGTTGGAATGAGAAAAGGAAGTTAGATGGACCACCAGCGGGACCCTGCAGGGAGTTTCTCGTGTCCTTACGTGGTAGTGAGGCGCTCCTGTCTCCATGCTGTGGAAACAAGAAGAAAGCTCCTGAAGGTGATTCAGAGCAAGACCTAACTGTTCCTGCCCTGAATCACCCTCAGAAAAGCCTATCTCTCGCCATCAATTTCAAAGGAAATCTACCCTAGACAAAAGTTAGTCTTGTGAATAACCACGTTAGTCACGACTGACACAAGCTGGGTTTGAACTGCTGATCTAGAACTGAAAAAAGTGTCATATACAAAAAACAGACCCCTCACAGTCATTTTGGTGAGTGTTTTTAAGAGCAAAACCACTGTATCAGAGCTCAGTATTATTATAATGATTATTGGTTAACTTTGATCACAAGCAATTGGAAACATTTCCTCAGCCAGTGATGTTGAAGCAGTACGTCAAGCTCTGGTTAAGATGAAAAGTTAAGAAAATCTCTTTTGTAAACGTTAGACTGCTTTCTCATAGTCTCAAAGGTGAATCACTGGGAAAGACTGCCTCTGCTGTCTAGCTGCAAAGCTCTTCTGAATTGCCCAGGTATGGCTGGATGTCCTAACGTTTATGGGAAGCCTGCTGCATGTCACGGTCTGGAAACGGGAACAGTCTGTGAGGCTGGAATTGCAGGATGACATCTGACTCGGAAAGAAGGGTGAAAGTCAGGATGTAAAGCTACCCCAGTAGCTTCCTTTGAGAACTCCAGTTCATGGAAATTAAATAAGTGCTTAGGTGACAGTTTGGTATTTCATTACCTGATCCCTACATACAATAAGCTATTTATACATGCAAATACAGACTTTTTTGGACATACGTTACTACAGTTACAGATGTTGTGAGACATTTTTAGGCATGTCCTGAAAATGTGTCCACTCCAGAAAAAAAATGAAATTGTTCCCAAGCATATTCTGAGATTCAGGAATAGGCTAAAATACAGTAAGAACTGCACAGAATCTAAACTTGTCTTTTAAATGTGTTCTAACTGTGAAGTTAAGTATAAGGGATATAATGCCTGATCACTGCTAACAGGAATACTTGGTATTCAGATAGCATGTAGATCTTTTCAGAAACCAACTGATTCATCACCACTATATCCTTTGACATAGGTATGTGTCTGTCTTTAACTGAGAAGACACAATGTGGGACAGTTACTCACAGTGCTTAATTCGCTGTCCAGGGCTACCAAAGAAGTCTGTGGTCAGGATAGAAATGGGAACCTGCCATGGTTCACAAGCTTTTCTCCCTACTTGCTGAAATATGTTGCTACCTACTTATGAACTGTAAAACTATTCCAAGCTTCACAAAGCCTGCAACAGAAAACGTTTAGGATACAGTTAACTGGTCTGTGGTTGAACATTTCAGTATCTGTAGTACTCCTCAGCTCATCTTCTGGCTGAGTTTCCAGATATTACCATTGGGACCATTATTCACTGATTCACTTTAGAAAATTCTTTTTGTTTCCCTCACAAGATGTCTTTGTGAAAATGAGAAGCACAATGTTATTAGTGTTTGGACAAGTAAATGGTTAGCTTGCACACTCTATCTTTTGTTTAATTAATGCTCAGAAAGGGCATTTGAATTGTCCCAGCTCAGAGAACTTTTTAGTAATGTGATGTCAAACCTCTGCAGCTCCCATTTGAAACAGTTTTCGTAGGGCTTGTGGGACAGAGAAGCTGAAAGTAGTGTCATATGCCCTTTTTATTATAAGTGCAAATGCTGTCCACCTCACATGAAAAAGGTAACTCGATAGAAAGAGTCAAAAATATTTGACCTTCTCTCAGGGCCCCTCATAGTTATATACAGCGTTGCACAATGCAAGTGCTGTTACTCTACAGGGGTAAGAATTCAATTTACGCTGGTGGTGCTTTCACAAGAGCATTTCAGTTCAGTTGGTAAATATTTCCAGGTGGCCAAGTCTAATTTTAGGGAGGGTAAATTTGCAAAGATTAAATAGCAGACAGGATTGCTATAAGTCCCTATCAATTTGAAAATTGAAAATGTGATTAAACACAGCATTCTTCCAGAGATTAACCGGAGGCTCGGCATTCTACATTCCATGTTTTTTGTGTTGTTGCTGTTAAAATCCATGCTCCAAAGTTGCATAAATTCCTTTTGTAAAGATATTCTGGAATTAGCAATGAAGAAAAAAGTTATTATAATACCAGCAGATGAGACAGAATATGGAGATGATGCAGCCTTATATTGGAAAGGCCATTGCTGTGGGTTTTGACCAGTTTTGAGTGTCCGCGTTTAATGAACAAAGAAAGGCTAGAGCTTGCTGTAGGCCAACTGAAACATCTTGCAAGTGTAAAATGAAGCAGAAGAGTTAAAATGGTGGCTCCCATTCAAATGTTCCACCAGAAGCATCCTTCCAGTTTCAAGGGCCCTTTGTGCCGTCAGATGCTGTTAGCCCCTTGTTAGTCATTGCTAGAGAAAAAAACCCTCAACAACACACAACTAAGTTTGGTCAGTTTTCTCAGCTGCTGTTGATGTCACCCCTTGCCCACTAAGAGTAAGTTACTGTAATAATCCTCCCCTTTTATTAATCATAACTTTGTAGAAAGCAAGAACTGGGTGACATCATTGTTGAAGAGGACTGGCTAACTCATGCTCAGCTTTAGTCAGCTTTGCTATAACATCTCTTGCCTGGCATAAGAAAATAATTACCAGCTCTCACTTTCCATGTCTGACCAGTCATCCCCCTTTTTCTCTTTATGAGGTTACAGGCCTCTGCCTATTTCGAACACCTGCTGAAGGTGTAATCTATTTAGAGATGAAAGAAAATATCTTTAACTGGAAGCTGGGATATTCCAGGGGTTCCTCATAGAATGAAGTCACTTGCCATGTAAAATATTAGCAGTATTTATTATAATGAAAGCATCATCTTCCATAGTATAACATTAAAGCACTTCAGATACAGGCTATCATCATATTCTGAATGCGATTTCAGCATTGGTACATTCTGCTATGTATTTGCTGCTGCAAGCTTTTATTTTGGAGAACAAAAAATGTTTGTCTGCTTGTACATCTATCTATATAAAAAGGCAAATAAGCCAAATTTCAAGGGCTTTTTTTTTTTTCATTACTGATTTTTTTTAAGGATATTTAATCAGTTATTTGCTAAGAAACCAATGGTTTTGCTGACCTATTGCCTAAGGCCAAGGAAGAGACAGACTCTGCTCTTCACTTTTAACTCCACATTTCAGTCATTTTGAGGCCCAAAGATACCTTCTTACTTCAAGAGAAGTGTAGCTGAGAAGACAAATTTAGACATTAAGGGAAGGTTATTTCATTAGAGCAAGTGATTCATTCACACCAGGGAAAAAGAAAAGGAAAAGAACAAAGAATTAGCCATGACTGAATGAATGGGAAGGACTAGGCAGACAGGTCAAACACCTGGCAAACTGAGATGGGTTTTTCTATAGCTTTTGGGTTTTTTTCCATATTGTCTGTTAGAATAGATGTATTTCCTTTTGGACAGAATAGGTTATTGGAGAGATACATTGGTCACAAATGTATATATTTTTCTCTAACGATCTAATTTAATTTTCATTACAATCAATAGTAAAACTCTCTTTGACTTCAGCTAAACTGGAGTAAGTTTTGGGTTGTGCTTGCTATGGTCAGAAAGTCATTTCTAGCTCTTCAACTTTGTGGTGTTTGAACTTCTCGGAAATAATTGTAATGGTCTCTCTCCTTTTCCAAATAGGCTGGGTAGTTCCTCAAGAAAACATCACAACATGATATAATTGCAGAATAATTGATTTAACGTCATATGGTCCAGCCTCATCTCCTACAAGATAAAAGCAGTGGCACCAAACTTTCAGCACCTTTAGTCGTTGCCAGTAATGATTCAATATAATCCATGGTATGTATTCAAATTGCTATACTAAGTAACACTGAGACACTGGAAGGTTTGGTGGAATTAAAATGAAGTTAAATTTGTCAAGCAATTGTTAGTTAGATACAAACCCACTTAATGTCTGCTATGTTGATTTTACCACACTGATTTTGCATTCCAAATACTTATCAGTATTCCATGCAGAATGATATCATTGATGTTTTCAGTCTATTTTTTTTACTGGAGGAATCCAGAATCAGTTATTTTGCCCTGTTCAGTGTTAAAGTGCTCAATGTGCAATAACAATTCTCATCCTTTGCATCTGTTTAGGAAAAGGTAATTTGACTTAGCTGAATCTTTAAGAGGCAGATAGAGTGTAATGAGTCTAAGTCGTTTTCCTAATTCTCTTAATTTCCTTTTTATTTTATAAATATTAAAAAAACAACACTCAGGTGATAAGAGAGCACTGAAGTCAACTCCTTTAAAATTGATTGGAAAAATGTATTTGACCTGAAAATGGTTAACATAAATACATTATGGTGAATAACATGTGGTTATTGCTAAACTAGAAAGCAATCCATTATAAAACATGTATGCAGTCTCTCATTTTCTTTTTTACAGAAATATTTATCATGTGTGTTTGCTCTTTTTCTGTCATTATTACTGATAGTAAAATTCCAAATAGAATTTGAACTGATGTATACCTGATGTTCCTTTTCTGCTTAATTTATGAACTAGTTGGGACAAGTATTTACTTTTGCAATTAACACCTATTGATCATGGAATTTCATTAATACTTTTACCTTCCCTTATCAATTATTTGCATTCCTCTGTGTCTAATTTATATTCATTGAAATAGCATGCTGTTCAATATTTCAGCAGAATCTATGGTTTTAATAGGTACTAGGGGCTTTAGGAAAAAAAAGAAAATCATAACACTAAAGAACACCTATAAAATAAGGCATTTTATAGGAATACACATAACTATAGATAAGGACCACTTAACCTCATGTCAGCTGATCATGCTTAATCTTCCAGTTTGCTTAGATTAACCATAAATTGCCATAATGTTTAAATGTCAGTCCTTCTCCAGGCTCTCTGGTTCATTTTAACATCATGTTATTTGTCATGTATACCATTTTGCCCAATTTTCTACTCCAGTCTACCTTGAAATATGCTGTAACCTTTAAAAAGAAGTTGTCCATGTCAAGTTTGGACAGTTACTGGAAGAATAAAGGGAACTTGCACTGCTTCTGCCTGTAATGTACTTTGTGCATAAAGGGGATTCTGGTCTCCAGGCCATTAATCTGGCACCTTTTATGAACGTCAAATTCACAGCCTAAAAGGTTTAGCCTAGGAAATAATGAATTCTATGTCCATTTCAAGTTCATTAAAATGTAGGCAGTCAGAAGTTGGCACAATTTGGTTGGAATTACTTAACATGCGTATTCATAAAATTCAATGTACCTAGATTTGATAACTTGCCCCTATATGACCTCACTCCAGCATTTGCATTCCTTCACATGATAATATACTTGAGTGTGTATTAGCATCATGCTGCAAAATGTAATGCGCCACAAAGCAAAAATATATAACGTAAGTTGTTAGAAATTTTATTTTCTCTAGTATTTGTTTGATTAAGTGAGTTTCTGTATGTTCATATATGATTACATGTACATACACATATATACACATGAATAAACAAGTGTGATTTTGTGTGTGTGTGTGAAGCCAAGTGCTTCACTAGCCAAGTGTTAGGAAGTAACAAAAATGAGGGGGACTTTTCAAGCACATCTGCATGGATTGTCCTGGGAGGTTTGGGGTTGCATGTCAATTAATGCTTATTAAGCAGAGTTTCTTTGGCTTATATATGCACTGCAGATGCCATATCTCATTCCTTCAGACCAAGCAGCAGGGGCAGAGTTAGTGAGTCTGCCCCAAGAGCACTCTGCATCTTCCTAATGGTTGTAATAGTAGGGCAGAGCAGTAAGAAATATAGCATTGTAGGATTCAGGTAGATGAGGCCCACTATTGATTTCTTAATTTCATTTAGTCAGCTCATATAGTTATAGATGACTGAGACTGCCCTTTTTTCACATGAAGGTGCACCAGGCCAGTACAGCAGCCATCAGTTAGTGTGGTGTCTTGCTACATGTTCTCTTGTCACTTTTCTAGTTAAAGCCCCCTTGTCAGGGGCTTTGCATCTTCTTTCAGTTTCAGCCTGTGACATTCATTTAGGATTGCTTTTGAGAGAGTAGCCCTTTTGGAGTCTCTTGTCCTGAGATTCTTCTTTGAATTCTCTTCTTTCTGTTCTTCTTGAAACTAGTCTCTCTTTTTGTGCTACAAAGGCACAGTAGGAACATCATGCTTCTTAGAGCTCACAGGGTGATCAACTTCTGACATCTCAGCCACGAAAGTGCACAGGCCACTGGGAAGGCAAAACATTGCTCATCATCCCTCATGCCAGTCAAGAAGGGGTCAAAGGACTTCTGAGTTTATCAGAGTCATTGGTGCTAAGCATGACTGTCACCATGGGTCTGTGAGATCCACCAGGTGTTGTCACACACCACATTATTTCCATTTCAGTGGTTATGTGCTCAGTGTCATCAGATGTGTCATGTTTGGTACTGTGTAATAGATAGATGATTCCTCCACCTGCTAAACTGACCATTTCAGTCCCATCTCCTTCAGGGCAGAGTTCTCTAACTCTGGTGCATTTGTAATGTTTGCCAAGCTGGGTGTCACTCCCAGCTGGCATCTTTCTTCCATCTGATGGAAGTTCCATCTGAACACGAGGAGGAACTTCTTTCCTTTGAGGGTGGCAGAGCAGTGGAACAGGCTGCCCAGAGAGGTGGTGGAGTCTGCGACTCTGGAGACATTCAAAACCCACCTGGACGCCATCCTGTGCAACCTGCTGTAGGTGGACCTGCTCTGGCAGGGGGGTTGGACCAGATGATCTCTGGCGGGCCCTTCCAACCCCTTACATTCTATGATTCTATGATTCTTGGATTCTTCTCCTTTGTACCTATGATTTAAAGTCTCTTCTGATGACAGCTCAGATATTGTCAATAATATAAATATTGTTGTAACCATCATCTCTGGCCTTTGTAACCGCCTTTCAAAGTTGTTTTTTTTTTCTAGCAGTCCTGTGTTAGTCCTAACTATTCATAGGTCCCATTTTCAACCATCATTGCATCATATTCTCCTGGAGTTCCTGAAGACTTTAATTAAAATGTCTTATTTTCCAGATTTTGTTCCTGAGAAAATCACTGGGAAGGAAGTTCTACTCAGTCAAAGGGAGAATTTGGAAATATCAAAAGTTCTCCATGCTCTGTTCTGGGACATCACTGATCTTTAAAGCACAATTCCTCTTAAAGTTCCTAGCAATTTCTGTTGTAGCATCATATCATATGTTTTACTGAAACACAAACAGTCTTACATTTCTAGGAAATTGCTCTTAATATCAAAGAAAAATTTGTGGATGAACTGGCACAAAGTACCTCCGATGAAACCATATACACTTTTTACCTGTTTACGACTCAGCTGCATGTAGCTGCATGCCCTCAATTGTTCTTTTCTTTAAAATACTCCTGAGATCAGTCAAATGCCCTTTTTTGCCTGGATGACACTTCCCTCCGTTATCTCTGGCTGCCACACTCAAAATTTGCCAGTAATTCAGTGCTCCCACAGCTTGACAGATTTACTAACAGATTGTTACCAGGCTTACTGTTTAACAGGCCAATTTAAAAAAAAAAAAAATTGGGGGGGCAGTTACCTTGTGATTTGAGCATGCTTAGCTGTTTCAGTTTTGTTTTTACTTAGATATGTCCATTACAAATTCTCCTTTGCATTCACTCTATAAGCTTGCTCTTTATGCTCAAAAGCTGCATCTGTGCTGAAAACTGAGGCAACACAGTTCATTTTTGGAGCCATATCTTGAGTCCTATCCCACCCTTTCTGCACAACAATAATTCTTGTTATTTTATTATTTGTACTGAACAAAGGACCTTTTGCTGTTTGCTTTAAGAAAAGTCAGGAAGTCCATGAAGTCTTCATGACTCAATACAACTTTTGGCAATTTTTACTCTTCTTGACCTCCAAAATGCAGTGTCATTCATGCATACTTAGTTCCTTTTCTATAAAAGCATCTCTACATAATCCTAGTTTTCTTCTGGTATCCTTGTCCACCCAGTTAGATCTGGAGCATTTGTCAGATGTCATTTTGTCTTTTATGGAATACAAGTCCATGGTTAAAGAAAAGTAAGTTTTGTGTCTATTGGAGTCCTCAGGATTGGCAGAAAAGGGCAAGGCATGAAAGCTGTTAGAATTTTTAAAAATTTCCCAAGCTGCAACAGAATAAAACATAAAACTGAAAGTTCAAAAGAATAAAGATTTGGATGAAATATTCATTTGATGGCATTTTCTATCTACTTCAACCATTTTTATTTTGTCTAAATGTTCATACTATTATTATTTGAGAATGTCATTTGAAAAGTGTTTCAAACCACATTTGTCAATTTCTGAATGATAGACACTTCTACTGGGACATAAATTGCAGGTAGTTTTTCTGTCTTTGTTTCCCAGTAAAGAAATTCAGGAAAACTGCCCTTTTCTACTAAGCTTCAGTTTAGACAAATCAACATTTTTGTCTGGAAAAAACTTGCATATAATCAAAAATTTTCCATCCAAATAATGTCATCTCAGATTTATTCCCCAAAGCTGCGTTATAATGCAGTGTCATATTAAGCCATTATCTTCTGTCACTTGGCTGTCCCTTTCATTTGACAAGAGGCAAGTTCATTGTGTGCTGTAGTATTCTGATTCTGAGGGATTTAATCATACAAGCTAAAGTATAAAAAGTGTCGCAATTTGCCTTCTGGCAGTCCCACCATTCTGTATTGTATCCAGTTAAAGTGATATGGATGGGTCAGCATTAGATGAAAGGTATCTGTGTGAATGGAGGAGGCTGATGAAAAAGACGTTCTTTCTCTTGACAGAACAC
Source organism: Chionis minor (assembly GCA_013398295.1). Taxonomy (NCBI): domain Eukaryota; kingdom Metazoa; phylum Chordata; class Aves; order Charadriiformes; family Chionidae; genus Chionis; species Chionis minor. Next base: position 441,064 of record VZSF01010828.1, on the reverse strand, counting down.
GTACCAGTATGTCAGAAGCTGAAAGGATTAATACTGGGATAGAGATAATGTGTTTGTGAGATAAGCAAGGCCAAATTTCTGCCTAGTTGCAGTTATTAAGGTTCCCAGCTGAAGGCACTTTCTACAAACGAATTCAATCTTGCCTCTCTGACCAGTTCTTACTTGGCAATTACATCCTGCTGATCTAACTTTCCATCGCAGTTCTACCTGCATGGTACCCTTCCCAAAGCCCTCCTGCACAGCAAAGGTGTGATGTTTAGAAGTTGTCACCCTTCACTTCTGAGCTAATTGTACCCATCTAGTGGGAAAAAGACTGTGCAGTCAGTTAAGTGCATAATGCTTAGTTTCATTTGTGATTGTAGAAGGATCAGCCAGCTTCAAAACTGTCTTAATAACTTCCACAAGTCTGAGTGGATTTCTAACATTTGGTTTTTTAGTTTCATCTTTTGCACTGCAGCCAAAAAAAAAAAACCACATGTACCTCAGTGAAATTTAAAATGTGTCTGGTCTTTGCATGCTCCATAGATCAGTGATCAATACAGTGCAGACGTTACATACTGTGGAGTCAATATGCCTTACTGATTGTGAACTGAGTACGTTGTGCAATATAACAAGCTTCTTTTTTCCAGACCTTCTCAATGGAAGCTGGAAGTCTCCTGAGAACAGCAGCTTAGCAGATAGAGTACCCTTTTTTTTAACCATTGTTCAACTCCTAAATAAAATTCATTTATAGCTCTTGTTTCCTGACAGACAGCAATTTGTATCTTGAAACCTAAGACCACTAACTCATAATTTGCAGAACTTGACCATTTCTGGTCAGGAAAGTCTCGAGTGTGAACTCACACAGAGGCTGAATTATCTCTGGTCCCAGGAGAAATAGTCCCTCCAGGTCACGGTTGAGGTCATTATTAGAGTGTTTTCTAAAGGCTTGTCAGTATTCGAAGCATATTGTTTGCTTGTTCTTGGGGGATTTAACCCTGCAAAGTGCTGAGCACTTCTGATAGATACTGAGCACCATCAACTTTCATTTGGATTAAGATAAAATTGAGGACACTCTATCTGTCTTGAAAATGTTTAGGATTTCATAAGATTGAACCCTGACAGACTTTCTTTTTTTCACTTTAGAGTCCCTAAAGAATCTTAAATTTAATTAGAAAAATTCTGCTGAAGCTCAGGCAGAGTGGACACTAGTACATGCCAATGGTATTTAAAACTGTCTGTTAATGGAGTATTGAATTGCTCGATCTGGGTTTTAATAGCCTTTTCTAAATCAGTAAAAATATATTACTTAAATCCCATGTAATGTAAATGTAATTAAAATGTACTTTTAATGCAAGACAGTGCATGCAGAAATTGTTGGATATCTCTCCTGTACTTAGGGGAAAAAAAGACATTGGGCTTAGGAGCTCTTTTTAGAAGTCTAGTGAGGGCTTAACATTTCTCTGTGCACTCCTTGAAATCAGAGATAACCAAATGATGAGATAAGTGGATAGCTCTTTTTTTGTTGTTTTTAATTCAGTGAAGGCCTCCCAGTGCATATTCCTGTTGGAGTTGATGAATAGCTCCTTTGGGATGCTCTAAGCTCCACTCAGTGTATTTACGGAATACCTTCCATTTACAAAGAAGACATTTTTCTTGATCAGCCAATAAGGATCAGGGGAGAGAAAAAGAAGCAGTAGGCTTCTTTTTTTTTCACTTCTGGACAGTTGTTTTATGCTCTGTTTTATGATTGGGGCAAACTGAAGCTGCTGGGATTCATCCTGGCCTCAACCCTAGACCAAACCCTAAAGCCATCCAATTAAAGGGTTCAGTAGCCATTACTTTTTCCTTTTAGATGAAGCAGTCCCACTGTGTAAGGAAGTCTTACTGGGAATGGATGGGAAGAAAGGCCTTCCTTCAGCCCAGCCCACAAAATAGAAGCATTTTTGCTGCACTGTCTTTTTGAGCTATACCTTATCAAACCTTCAAATGCTTCTTGTATTTTCTTTACAAGACCACTGGCAGCAGATCGGTGCACTGCAACACCACCCTTAAATCTTTGTAGGACATACACAGGTCATGTGGGTTGGCCCAGGGTTGCACTTCTCCTGTATGGGCTTCTCTAGTGTTTCCAAACCTGCTTGGTGGCTGAAATACAGTGACTGTAGTACTACTGATGGGGGAAATGAAAAAGAGATGAATTACAGGCAATAACACATGCTTCCATCATGAACTCCTCTCCTCTAAGTGAGTGGGAAGTGAATCTGATTCACAGGCTCCAAGATAAATGGATTGCAAGTTTTGAGGTAAAGAAGAAATATTCCCCTGGGTCAGACTAGTGGATGGCGGGATTTTTTTAGTTTTGCCTTCTTACAACAAAATTCATGCTTTATTTCTTAAAATCATTCTACCCTAAAATGATGATAGCCCCTAGTACTTAGATGCTGTTGATGCTTGGATGCTGTGTTCTTTCTATGGCATGTTACAGCTCTGGATGCTCATTATTATTCATCGTCTTTCTTAATTGTGTTACATAGGAACTGTTTTATAGCCTGTGACATGTGGAGTAGATGTTCTATGCACTGTTTGCAATTAAACATCTAATTCATAGTAGCCTACGGTGCGAGGAACGGCTCACAGATGGTTCCAGATGGTCCTCTCCAGTTCTGTGTTCTCACGTTTCTATTACTGTTGAAGGGTAGCAGCAGCAAAAGGTAACTGGCAATCTCTGTAACTTCTTCTGTGGATTTGCAATGCTCTTTGATCTCCATTTCCTTTGAAAGAAAGAAGGAAAAATACATTATTTGAAATCAAATGCAGAAATGAAGAGTGAAATGCAAGGTTAAAAAGAAATAATATGAGAAACTGTTTTGCCGTAGTTGGTTAGAAGATTCTCCCTACAGAATTTTTATCATTTTGCTCTGAATAGCAGTGCTTTGCTCCGGCTACCAAACCAAAAGCTCACCAAATGTTTTCATCCTTCAAACAACATCTAAGACCAACATGTTGCTTCTTCTCTGGTATTAGTAGATTTAAGTTGCATTACCCTCTGCATAGGAAAGTGTCAACATTTTCCAAAACAATGAAGGTGCATGTCTATATCTGTGTCTTTACTTATGCCTGTATCTTGCTGAAAACTTGCATATGAAACTCTCCGTATCTTGCAAGACAGACATATGACATTTTTGCTGCTGCGTAATTACTCCCCGCTGATGTGCCCACATGTTCTACGTAGCACGGGACACATGCACTCTGACGCAGAGGAATGAGGCAACCTGGTAGGGGAAAGCCTCAGACGAAAAAGGGGTCACTGAAATGCAGAAGTGGGAGAGCAGCGGGTCGGCTACAGGAAAGGTCCCAGACCTTCTCTGCAACAAGTAACTCGTGCACAATTACAACACTAAGCCATTAGTCTGAGTGTACAGCTTGTCCATGTCGGGCAGGCAGACACAAAATATATCCTAGTTAGCAAGGCCAGGGTAGTACTGAGGAGCTCTTTTTCCACATAGTGCGTAACACTGAGTTTCACGCTCCTTTAGTCATTAGTTACGGGGATAAGGATTCAATTAAACCCATATATGTTTGGAAGCTCCCGCTTAGGGAATTTCATACGTCTATGTTTCTGTGACTGTGTCTGTAATTGTGACTCTCTGCATTAGAGTTGGGGCTGAACAAGACCCTAAGTCCAGAATTAGGGAGATGCAGAGTAGACTTTGGATTCAAACCAGAATTTTGTAGCTCCAGCCCATCTCTGCTCTAAGAATTTGTGCGGCTGTGGGTGAAGGGTGGTGCTTGTTTGTGTCAGTACAGGAAACTGTCTATCTAAGATTTCGAAACAAGAGAGCCGAGGTGGCAATACGACCAGTCGTGTGCTTTTGATGGGTCGGAATTTCCTTCTGATGGAAAGGCTCTGCTAGTGTCACTCCAGCATATTTTAAAATAATGATTTCCTGTGTGCCAGCACTTAGAAGGAAGATCTGTAGCCAGTGGGTTTAAAGCTAGCCAACCTTGTAATTCACCAGTTTCAAGTAGGCCAACATCTCAGAGCTGAGAAAGAGGTTAAATCATGACACAGTTCTCTTCTGATGCTACAGCAACATACGGCAAATGAAGGGCCGTGGTGCTTTCAAGATTAACTGATTTTTCCCTCAAGAGTGAATATTCTGGACCAAATCTATGCCCCAGACTTGTTCATCAAGGCGTTTTAGAAAAGGTAAATTTGGCCTGCTATGTATAAACATATTTTCAGTGTTTCAGCCTGCAGGACTGTTCAGCTGGAGATAAAACATTGGATTTTTTTCTCTATTTGAATAAGTAGTGGGGAAAGAAGCTTTAATCTTACATCTTTTTCCTGTCATGGATTTCATACATTGGATTTTTTTTATTTTCTCCTCAGTCTGTTGAGGTCTCAAAAGTGACCTTGACAAGTGATTTCTCTCACTTCATCTGAGTGTGAATAATCCCAGTTATTTCTGTGCTGATGGTTTGTTTTTATTATGGATTTCCTTGAGCCTAGGAAGCTTGAAATAGCGGCTTTTATCTTAAAATGTTTAAACTTGATCAAGCCACAATAAGTCTGTAGCTGTCTGGATATGTAGATACATATCTGTTCTTGGCACCTATACGGCCTTCATTGATGCAGTCTTCAAGCATCTTGCAATCCTAGCAGGGTTTTACTCCCACTGTCCCTGCCAGGCAGGGAACTATTAGCTGTGTTTTGCGGACAGGAAGCTGGCCTGTCCAAGGACTCCCGGTAAATCCAAAGTGCAAGTTCACAGCAGCATCCACTAGGTCAAGCTTATCCTCTTGCCCTATTATCAGAGCAGTTGCAGGAACAAAGTAAAAGCAGCCTTGTTTACTTTATATGTTAACCCACTTTTGAGTTAAATTTGGCCCCCCTCATAACACTGATAAGGGTTTAAAAATAAGTTTAATCATGGAGAATGTTCTTCTTAAAAAATACACCTATACAATCAAAGCAAATTGATAGTTAAAGGCAAGTTCTTTTATCAGGCTGTAATAAAAGCAGGCTGATTATGCCTCAGGGAATTCAATAAACCGATTCTGGATTTATGGTGTTGGAAGGAGTGAGTGAGCCAGCAGACGCACACCAGCGAGCAGTTGCAGTGACAAAAAGTGACAATCCTTTGCTTGCTAGCAGTGAAAGAATCTTCTTGATCATTTCATCAGCGAATGCCATATTTTCCTATGGAATGGGTATACACCATCAATTAAGTTGTAGATGTTCATATGTACAGTGAACCCAGGAGTGTAACCCATACATAATCTAATGTAACCCATCCCACTCCCTGTTTACAGAGTTTGTAAAAGAAGTGTTAACCGCATAGTGTAGAGAGGAGGGCAGTGTTTTGCTGGGGCTATCAGCATGCAGGTCCTGTTACGGCATGTTCCACTTAAAACTTCTCTAGTCCTTGTGTGATCTGGTCCAAATTGACTTACCTGTCTATACCTTTTCCTTCTGTGGTGTGAAATGGGAATAAGTACATTTTACCTGTACTCATCCAGCACTTAGAACCACGGAACCATTTGGTTTGGAAGGGACCTTTGGAGGTCACTGCCCAACCTCCTGTGCAGAGCAAGGCCAACTTTGAAGTTACACCTGGCTTTGGGGCTAGATCAGGGGGCCTGGTACATGAGACCTCATGCATCAGACTATGTGTTAGGGGCAGGGGGAGCCCTTGGGGTAGGGTCTTTTGCACGTTAGTGCCTGATGCAGGCATTCGAGGGATACTTCTGGCATCCCGGGCGCTATAGGTGGCTGGGATGAGGGCTCTGCACTGCAGGAGCCCTTGGCTGTCTCCTTGCTGTGCAGGGCACGTGGCAGGCCAAAGGCAGAGGTGGGATGTGAGAGAGAGTAACAAGAGGACAGGAGCCAGCACACCACTGCTCTCGCAGGAGCAGCTGTGGCTTCCCAATGTGCCTGTCCCTGGAGCTACTGCACGCTGGGAAAAGGGCAGCAGGAGATTCAACAAGGAAACTCACAGCCCCTGGGAATAAAATAGAGTATGAAATACCCTTACTGCCCCCCTGCCTGAGTCATGTTCTTCAATTCCAGCCTTGGGGAAGACAGACATTTCCCTTTGGCAAAGAGTTTGGCCTGCATGGTAAAAAAGGAAAGCAAACCGAGAAGCTTCTGCAAATAAATAAACAGCAGTCGCTTTGCTCCCGCACGCCTGTATCCTGCGCCCTAACCGCCTCTCCTCTGCCCGTGTCTGCCGCTGAGTGCGGGCGAGCTAATCCCCGCAAAACCCCAGCCTTTAATCGGAGCGTTAATGAGCTGGAAGTGCCGATTAATGCCATTCCCCGCACTTGGTTGTGTTCGAGCGCCCTCTCCTGGCGCGGGCCGCTCGCCTGGCAGCGCGCCCGTGCGGGGGGGCAGCATCGCCGCGGCGGTGGGAAGGGAAGGGAAGGGAAGGAGGGCTGCTTTTATCCTACGCTTTGGTGTATGTGGGTAGAATCCCATACTGCATGTAGGATGTTGCTGAGCACTCAAAACTTGGGCTAGTCAAGGTTCCCAGACTCCTTCCTGCCCCTCTTCCCCTCCTGCTGGAAGTCTTTCCTTTTTTAGATATGTTGTTTAGTGTCTGGGAGAAAGGTTGAATTATCTTGCATCTTTTTGATCACCAGCTTCTGTGATGGTATGTGGAGAGAGTCATAAGCCTGGGTTTGCCCCTTGCTCTTGCTCTGTCCCTGTAAAGGAAGCATCGTTTTGAAGTATCATTTCTCATCTCTTCCAAACACCTGGCTCTAATGGTCTGTGTCGCTGCAGAGAGACCCCAGACCAGTTAATCTGAGGAATTTAATGCTGGTTACATATTGGCATATATAGAGATTCTTCAGAAACAGCCTTATAATTGATTTCTTGGCTGAGAAGAAATAATGTAAGTATCTCACTGTTTTGACACCCTGACCATCATTAGAGAATGTGTAACTTACAAAGGCACAGTAGCTAGAGTAATGGTCTTGCAGTGAAAGTAATAATTTTGCAGAACAGTCTGGGTATAAGTATAATTTTCATTCATTTAAATACATTAATGCTACGTTCAATGAGCTGTAATCCAGTGGAGACTTTTTTGCTTCAAGACATTCCACAAGGGATTCTTCAGCCTGTTATAAGGGATGCATTCCGGCAAGATAGGAACTGCGTGAAGAGCCATAGTTATTTACCACAGGGACCAGCAAAGACTGAGAGCATGAGGAAAAAGGAAGGACTTCTACATAGGTAGAAGAAGGTAGAAAAGGTACCTGGATGGCCAGAAAAGGCAATTGCACTGTTCTTGGACACAGATTGCTGTCACATGTGCAGGATGATCAAGGAAGCTGGGCTGAATGAGGCAGCAGGGTTCTTCAGAGTCAGAGCAGCCTTTACCCTTGTTCAGTGCTCATATCAAATGTCTGACATACTGTCTGCTACTACCTAGAGTCTGCTCCCGACTTTGTTTCACTCACCGAAACATCCAGGGAGAAGTCGGTAGTTGTGTAAGGCTGGACATGTCATATGGTATGCAAGGGAGTGGGAAAAAAAGCAAACCTTTGGCTTACAGGCCACAGAGTTGACATAGACTGAGGTTGTGGGCCAGCCACAATTGTCTTGGGACTGCTGTTCTCTTCTGCTGGGATGTCATCTGCCTGCAACAATGTGCTGACTGAGCCTGCTTGTCTATTGTAGCGCTTATCCTACCACTCCTTTGCCCTGTAGAGCATTTCTGTATTTCAGTTGTGGATCACAGCAACTACTCTTGTTTCTGTTCCTCTTCACTCAAGGCAGAAACAGAAGCAAACAGATTTTCTTGCGAGCACAGATACCACCCTAGGGTGTGGGAATGTGCTCTTTGGGATCCTCACTGTTTTAACCAACCTGTGAGTCTCTCTTTTGTGTTCATGAAGTTCACGTCAGCGCAGTATTAAAGCTCTGGTTGTGGTATTTAATAACACAGAGGAAGTCGCTCTGACAGCCCTCTTCTCCCAACAACCACACTACACAATGTGTGTTGCAGTGCTGTGGGTAGTACTTCACATACCCAAAAAACTTGCAGAAGGTATGAGTAGAAAAGACAGAAAGGAGCAGTAAGAGATGAGCGTGCTTTATTCAGTGAGCTCTCTGCAAACAGAGGCTTGGTAATGATGAGGAAGAAGCTTCCTTTGAGAAGGGTTCCAAAGTGCTTGTGGGACTGGCAAGTACAGCTAGCAACCAAGATGCCTATGGGTAAAAAATGTGTATCAAAAGAAAAATAAAAAGAATAGCTTAGAAGAATTAAAGCTTTGGCTTCTCTTTCTGTGCTTCCTCAGGAAAGGATATAAACTAGCAGCAAAATGTTCTCATTCATCTCAGCAAAAACTGTAGTGCTGTCAGAAAGATCTGAGATGTGTTAAACTTCTGCAGATGCGAATTGAAGTCGTATCAAATCTGATTGCTCAAGGAACTGTATGCCCTGAAGTTTCACACGAAGCCATGCCCGGCAGCTCCCAGAATGGCCGTCAGGACACAAGGTTCTACTTATGGTCCAAAAATGGGGGGGTTGTAAGCATTCTTCTTTCAAAAGTAATTTTCTTGCTGTTGTAGCAAAAACGGACAGTCTTATACTGACAGCATGGGATAAAGAAGTGTAACAGTGCATGTGGCCCCTTGAAGACCCGTGAGAATAGCTGGTCCCGCTGTATAACAAAACAGTACCCAAATACTGGAAATTAGCCGAGAGCTACGATTCCCAGCTGACAGCCCAAAAGGAACAGAGAGGACTAGAGGCACCTCTTTTGGAGGGATAGGCTTTCAGAAGGGCTGAAGGACTAAGAGGCTGTTGCTAAGTGAGAGTTTTTATTCCCCCCTAGATTAATTTTAAATGGCATTTCTGTCCAGCTTGCTCAAAAAAAAGTTTATCACACAGCTATGGCTTTTGTTGTCCTTGGCTAAAAGAAAGCAAGACCAACCTCAACTGCGTACTCAAAAAGAAAATTGTGCTTAACGTATATTTTCCCTTATCATCTCTCTGCTGTTCCTCTAATCTGTTTTGGAGGAGGATTATCTGGAGGTGACCTTAAATAATGTCATTGTCTAATACCTACTTGATACCCCTACCAGGTGTAGCAACAGTGATACTGGCTGCAGCGGTGCTTTTTGTGGAGACTTCTGTGCTGCAGCAATCACTACATTGTTTTACACAGATGAGGGTACAGAAAGCAAATGGCAACAACTTGAAGTCATTAGGGTAATGTTTGACACCACATACTTTTTTTCTGTTCCACTGTCATGGCTGTTGCTTATTGCAACACCTGAGACTGATTTTTTCATCAAAGGGAGACTTTGGAAGAGTGAACAGATTTTACCCGGAAAATCCCAAAAAAGAACCACATCACAACAGACAAGCCCGTTCCTCCTGGCATTTTGCTACTTCCACACGGAGAGCAGAGAATTTAAATCAAAACTTATTGAAATAAATGAAAGCAACAGTTCAGATCTCAGCATTTCTGTCTCAATGTTTGGTAAGGAGGTGAAAGAAGCTTATTTATATGAGCTGTTATCTACATTGTTAGTAAAACCTAATCTCTTGATGGTTGACACCATCTCTTGAGTCTCAGCTGGTTGTGTGAGACAGGCGTGGGTGTAAAAGTGCAAATGTGTCTGTGGTGCCTTTCTCACACCCTCTTACCCATTAGAGTTGTTATTACCTGTTTTGTAGCAGCAAATCCAGATCTCAGCAAAGCTCACTGTTGCATTATGCTTCTGCTAAATTAGGGATGAACTCCTTCCTATCTGCTGAATTGTACTTTAGTGCCCTTATCACAAATGATCCCTCTCTGTTGCAGTGAGAGGCCAGTTTTCCCCCCTTACTTCACAGCTGGGATGACACTGGTATCCGACACAGGCAGCTGGTAGACAGCCATGTCTACTTACTGTCCGTGGTTGCAAGCGTAACCCCATCATGATGTTTCTTCCTGACTTGAGACATCTTTGGTCTGTTTTCTGGTGGATAGTCTGGCTGTGGCTGTGACTATCAGGCTGAAGAAGGGTTTTCTGTGTGTCATTCCTCATGGAATTTTTTTTTTTCCTTTGTTGTTTAGCACAACTGTAAATACACTATTTATGTAGCTGTGTATTTATGACCGTCTGAACAGCAACACCCGTATTCATACATTCAGTGGCATCAGTGCTGAAGAAGCCAGTTCTGTTCAGTAGTATACTCTGAAGATCCAGTCGGATCCAGTCACACATCTTGACTGGCCTTCTATGCTGTGCTCAAGGGACTGAAGTTGCTGGGGGCTTTCTCAGCCATCTCAGTGCGCTGTGAATGTTTTGAGCAACTGATATACCTCACTGGGTGTTCACTCAGTAACTTGAACTGCTGATACTCTTTGCCTTGCACATCATGATTTGATATACATAAACATCGACACTGGACTAATTGTTTATTAGTTTTGGCTTCTCTTTGATTTTAGAGAAGGAATCATATTCTAAGAAATAGGTTTTTAGGTCAAATTCTCTCTTGCTTTTCCCATAGTCTGTCATTTCATGAACTTGAATCAGTTTTTTTTCATTTGTGTTCTTTGGAACTGTCATGTCTTTTATCTAAGCATATATCCCAGGCCGTAACAAATCTTGTCTTGCCCTTTGCTAACTTTATTCCATACCTGTGATACTGTGTTTTTTCCTAAGCTGCTGAAATCATCAGATTTCTCCTTCTGACACTGCGAAGTTCTGTTCATTCTTCCTAAAATGCCAGAATTGTGGGGATTCAAATGCTCTTTGCTTACTCTGTCCTTATAAAATGGTGGATTTTATTTAATACAAAACTAGAAGGGAGAAATATATCACTGTGATAGTTTTCTGAGTCTGCAGAATGAAAAGGAATGTGCTTTATTTTCAGTTGATGGAGATCTGTTTATTGCCTTATGAAGCATGTGACCCATCCAGAAGTCAATTTATCTGGAGATCTGTTTATTGCTGTGCTAAGCATGTGGCCCATCCTGAAGTCAAATTATCTTCCATATCTGTGTTCTAGTAGTGGCTAAAGACAAACATGTTTGTAAAATACATTTGCAATCAGAATGCAATTAATTTATATACGTAAAGTATTGTGCTAAATCTGTAAAATTTGAAACAACCTGCCAAAATTCTCTATGTCTATACTGGCATAGTATCTGTGTTCCATTTAGGAGCAAATGGTGGCTGCAGTGCTGTTGAAAGATGGTATAAATAAATACTGCCCTTCTTGCACTAAGTAAGTCCATGTTCCTGAGAGAGGTGCATAAAGAAAAAAAGTAGCTTGGTCAAACAAAAATATTTTAAAAAAAATGAACACAATTTTTGGTGGCTGAAATGTTTGTTTTTACATGTCTCTTAATGCTACACAAATGTTAGCTTGTACAGGATTATCTTCAGTAAGGTACAGAACCTTTCTGCATAACTTACCCTTAGCTGAAGTCACCCATCCAGGTGAATTACTGTCACTCTCCAAGTGATATATTTGCTTCGGTGCTTCTCCCAGTCATACCAGAGAGCACTACATGTTGCAGGGCAAAGAGTGCCAGTCAATGACTTGTGAGCATTTCAAGCACGGATTGCATGAGTGACCTCATGCAATGACATGCCGGGACGTGGAAGAGAGGACTGGGCAATTGTGACTGTGGGAGAAAATACCCCAGCAGGGATTGTTGAGGCTGGAGTCAGCACACTGCTATAGGAATGAGCTATAGGCATGATATGGAGCATGCTGAAGCAAGGAGATGCCTGAGCTAGTAAAAGGAATTGCTGATATAAATCTTTCTGCTTGGTTTCCATTCCTGGGTAGATGGTGTCTGTTCAACCAGATTTCAGTTCAGCGTTATGCCTCTCTATTATGCGGAAAAATGGTCTGTGTCTTTCAATATGATCAAACCTCTTTTGTAAACTAGATCATCAGCCATTATAAATCCATCACTTCCTTCATTCCTCAGGGATCTCTGGTACTGATTTTTAGATTGTCTTAGAGGAAGATTAATAGATTAATATTGACTTGACCCAGCAGACTCTATTTTAAATATCTTATAATTTCTGGAAATGTAGATAATTTTTTCTTGAAGGAGGTTCATCAATGAGTTTTTTAAATACACCTGCAGCAGGTTGGTCAGAATATATGAATGCTCCATTTGATGTTGGGCAGATGGCACGTGTATTTCGTTCCTTCTCTTCAGTAATATGCACAAATACTGCTCTTTCGCCTGGACTGCAAAAAATAGTTTATGAATCTGCAGCTATTTGTGGTGTTAGGCTTCATCCATATTATCAAGCTGAATTTTTATATTAGTGCTTAGCCAATGGAATTTCTTTTGGCAGGTGGATCATTAGAATTATTGATTTGCACCTCTTTGTGTGGGTTTTTTTTTCCAGATCACATAGATCTGAGGGATGTGCTGGTTAACCTCTCTGTATGTGATCTATGACATCCATAGCAAGAATCTTTTTAGCTAATTTCAGAGTTGAGTGAGTATTAATCTTAACATCAGAGATACAGCTGCATTTCTGACCTAGAGGGCCATTGTTTCATTAGGCCTGATTAACTACAGCATTATTTGAGTTTTGCTTTGGTGTGGATTTATATCAGTGTACAACTTCAGTAATATGATAAATTAAAAACAGTGCACCAAAACCTGATTCAGCTGAAGTCAACAGCAGCAGTACTGCTGACCTCACGTAGCAGAATGACCTGTTGGAAAGCAGTTGCGATGTCCTCATATGTCAACTTCCTCATGGCTTTTTTTGACTGAAAGTGGAAATAATCCAGAGTGTTTTAAGTGTTTTACTTTTTTTTTTTTTTTTTTTTTTAGCTTTCTCTATGCTCTCAGGAGCATGCTATTGTGCTGCTTTTGCAAAACACAGTATATATCTGTTACAGTGTCCGGTTCAAATGATACAGCTCTGCTGCCATTGTCTGTTTTGTTATTGTTTGCCCTGCATTTGTTAGGCCTACAAAAAGATCTGATTTACTGCCTTACTGTTACCCAACAGTGGGACATTCTTGTGGCTTTAACTGTTTGACGTATCCTTAAGAATGGTTTTCATTTGATTTTTAAAGGGTAATTGATCAAATGAAGGGAAGTTTACTGGCCCATATGCTTGACCCTTATTTAATGACTAGGAGCTTTTCCTGCTCTGTAAACCATTTGTTCTTGTTGAGCTTTCTAGCTTGCTTTTCATACTTTAAAGTGTTTTTTGGATGACGTAACATGGACTGTCCCATTTGATAGTGGGGATTTAACACCATTTACCTCAGTCCAGCTCTGACAGTTTTACCAGCTGAGGATTTGGCCCTGACCTCTGCTGCTTTAATTTCACACAAGCTCTCTTCCAGCATCTCTGGTCAAGGTTAAATCAGCGTTTCACAGCAGTTGGAGAAAACGTCATTGATTCAGTCTATATTCTACGTATGAGCCTTAATTTTATTCCTGTCTGCTCAGAGATGTCTGTGTCAAGTGCCAAGCAGCTATCTAAACACTGAATATCTCCTTGTAATAGAGTTACACAGTTCCCTTAAAATTGTATTTGAATTCCAAGTTTTAAGATAGTAACGTGAATCAGCCATACCACAGTGTCAATGGTGGCAAATGAAAGGCAAAGGTGATAGATGTGTGACATATAGTTCCTGAGATTACTTTGCTGCTCATATGTGTCATAATCTTTCTCCTGTGGTCTTTATTCTTTTCTCGTGTGGAACTGCTGTGCACATACCACAGCAGGGCCATTACATGAAGAAACTTCATTAGGTACATGTGAGGAGCCTTCTCTGTGAGAAAAGTTTATAAACCATCACAGTAAATGGTTCCTGCTTTAGTTCTTTCCAACTGTAGTGGACTTTGACTAGATTGCTAGCTCCAGCCTTGCTAGAATAAAATATCTGTCCCCCCAAAAAAGTCAGGAGTCCTGTGCCTCAGAGAGAGCACACCATATTTATTTAGGGGATAAGCACTCAATATAAATGCCTAGCTTCTGGGAACCTGCAGCTTATACTGGGCACTCATCAACTCACTCTGAGACTTTTGTCATCAATTTAATAGCATAATGATTTCCATTTTAGTATCATGGCACCTATATTTACAGTGTTCCCACCACATTGTCTTCAGAGGCCTCCACTGAACATGGGAAACTCGGATGACTCCAGCTGTTGTTACTGCTTTTAACCCAGTGAGATTTTGGGAATTATTCCCACTGTCTCTTATGTTATGATAGTGCAGTGCATAGTTATGTGCATAGTTATGTATGACATCTCAATTTTACTATAGCTAATATGGAGTCCATAATGTAGCAAATGAAAGTTTGGATCCGACATATGAAAGAATAAGAGAAAGAAGAGGAGTGGAGAGAGAATGTTAAAAATTTTAGAGATTTGGAGATTCTTTGGGAATGGTGGTTGTAGACCTGTTCTACTCAGATCAACCCTGTGTGAAAATGAGATTGGTCTCATTCTTACCCTAGCTTGCCTTGACTGAAATGGATCTCCAGCTAACTCCTCTTGGTAGATCCACGACAGGCAAATATTTAGATATCCTGCTAAACCATTTTTGCAATTCCTTTGTGCCATCAGACTGATTTTAAAAAAACAACAACCACAGCCTGGGCCAAGATCTGGACTTACTTTCCCGTTTCCCATATGGGAAGCTTTGTAGTATGTGAAAAATACAGGGGACACCTGCTTCTATGCAAGTTATATTAAAGTTCTGCAGGGCTTATGTGAAAAACAAAATGTTCACTATTCCATCCAGGACCAGTCAAGAGGTTGTGCTTTCGTGTCCTATTGCACTGTAGGAATGATAATCCAAGCACATCTTTTTTGATTGCTGCTGCGTCATTTTCCACCTGCCTTAAATCTGCTTTGCTGCACACCAGCATCTCAGCAAATGTCAGTTCCCAGGAGCTGTGTCTGCCAGTTTACTGCCCTAACCACCAAACCGCACACGAAGGATTCCTCCCAGTACATGGTGTACTCATTCGGCCTTGGAAACACAGTTCTGTTGCACTGGATCTTCTTTAGACAAAGTCACTCAAGTCACTGAGAGTCAAAGAGAAATTCATAATGAAGAAAAGTGTATAGAACCAGACCATCACAGAAACACAAAATCACAGAATGGCAGGGGTCGGAAGGGCCCTTCGGAGATCATCTAGTCCAACTCCCCTGCCAAAGCAGGTTCACCTGGAGCAGGTTGGACAAGAATGGGAATGCACTCAGGTGGGGTTTGAATATCTCCAGAGAAGGAAACTCCACCACCTCTCTGGGCAGCTTGTTCCAGTGCTCTGTTACCCTCAAAGTAAAGAAGTTTTTCTTCATGTTGAGACGGAATTTCCTGTGTTCCAGCTTGTGCTCGTTGCCCCTTGTCCTGTTGCCAGGCACTAGCCTGACCAGTCTGTCCCCATCCTCTTGACTCCTGCCCTTGAGATGTTTATAACCATTGATAAGATCCCCTCTCAGTCTTGTTTTCTCCAGGCTAAAGTGTCTCAGCCTTTCCTCATAAGAGAGGTACTTCATTCCTTCGATCATCCTTGTAGCCCTCCACTGGACTCTCTCCAGTAGTTCTCTGTCCTTCTTGAACTGGGGGGCCCGGAACTGGACACAGTACTCCAGATGCAACCTCACCAGGGCAGAGTAAAAGGGGAGGATGACCTCCCTCGACCTTCTGGCCACGCTCTTTTTAATGCACCCCAGGATGCCATTGGCCTTCTTGGCCACATGGGCACATTGCTGGCTCGTGATCAACTTGTTGTCCACCAGGACTCCCAGGTCCCTCTCAGCAGAGCTGCTTTCCAGCAGGTCAGCCCTCAACCTGTACTGGTGCATGGGGTTATTCCTCCCCAGGTGCAGGACCCTACACTTGCCATTGTTGAATTTCATTACGTTCCTCTCTGCACAACTCTCCAGCCTGTCCAGGTCTCTCTGAGTGGCAGCACAGCCTTCCGGTGTCTCAGCCACTCCTCCTAGTTTTGTGTCATCAGCAAACTTGCTGAGGTTATGCTCTGTCCCCTCGTACAGCTCGTTGATGAACATGTTCAACAAGACTGGACCCAGTACTGACCCCTGGGGAATGCTGCTAGTTACAGGCCTCCAGCTAGACTCTGTGCTGCTGATCACAAGTCTCTGAGCTCTGCCATTCAGCCAGTTCTCAATCCACCTCACTGTCCACCCATCCAACCCACACTTCCTAAGCTTACCTATGGGGATATTATGGGAGACCATGTCAAAAGCCTTGCTGAAGTCAAATTAGACAATGACCACTGCTCTCCCTTCATCCACCCAGCCAGTCATGCCATCATAAAAGGCTATCAAATTGGTCAAACATGGTTTCCCCTTGGTGATTCCATGTTGACCACTCCTGATAACCTTCTTTTCCTCTACATCCTTAGCGATGACGTCCAGGATGAGGTATTCCATTCCTTTCCAGCGATATGGTGTCCCTCTGTTTAACTCTCATGGGCAAATCAGGGATATCTTGTCTCTATGTATGGTGACAAGGCAAGAAATATTTTCTTTGCTGTTTCAAATTAGGAGATCACAACACTGGAAGGGCAGGGAGGAAAAAACTCAGATAAAACATCTTTTAAAACATCTTTAGCTTACAGTTCTGGGGTTTTCCTTCCTTTGCCAACCTTTTATTTTCTACATTGCCAAATTCCGTCTCAGACTGACCACAGTGGTTTCAAAATGTTGTGTTCATACTTCTGCATGGGCACCTGGCCCTTGAAGGGGGAAGCTATGGTATGTGGCCTCCAGCTTTCCCCACTTACAGGTTTCAGACAGGAGGGTGGGTAGTTCTACAAGGCTGAGGAGCTGTAGTTGAGCCAGCACCAGCAAAGATTTTGTATGCCTTATACGGGGCTGGGTAGTCCCTATACCAGACCTGTCACTATACAGAGTATTAGGGGTACCTGCTAGATGAATTGTTTTGCACTGAGAGTAATTTCTTTCTTTTTGTCCTAATAGCAATGTTCAGCCTCCAACTGTTTCCGCTGCAAATACCTACATTAAACCCACTTAATCTGAAGCAATCGGTAGAAATCTGAACAATGAAAGTCACTGGGGCCTCTGTAAAGAAAAAGAAATTTAGAATATTTCCCATGTTCAATGTATTTGCTGCTTTATGTACTATTTCCATATCAAATCTCTCTTTTCATAAAATTTTCCTCTGCAGCAAAGCATGGGACAAGTTTGTTCTGTGAATCTGAATATCCTCAGTTCACAAGTTCCTGAACTTTAGTTGCTAGGAGTTTCAAAGTCTGAGCCAAGCTGAAGGGCAGCCCATTTTTGTAACGGTCAGAGCAAAACCCTTGATCTCAAACATCTTGGCTTATCCAAGATCCAAACCCTGGCCCAAGCTTCACAGCCTTAGCCCATATCTCATAGTGACATCTATCATTCTGCTTTTATCCAGAGGGTGCTACCAAGAAAACACTTGTAATGTCATTAATCCCAAGAAGTGCTTTTCATTGTAACAGAAGCCTAGTGTTGCCAGAGGTAAATAGAAGATGTCAGAAGGAATATTCTGGCATATTCACCGTGTTTTTGTGAGACTCATCTTTGAGGCTTGGCTCCCCATCTCGGCTCCAGGCAGAGGTTGCATGGCTGGTTCGTAGCAAAGAAGGGACGTGCTGCACTAGGTTGCTGGTGAGCAAAGAAAGTGGTTAACTTTGCGTATGTCTGCACTCCTGTCTCTGCGCAGTGTGCTCGTTGTTGGACTGGACAGCTATCATGGAAAGACCACTGATTTTCTTCCCGTGTTCTTCAACTGTAGTCACATGTGGCCAAGCTAAACCCCCGCAGTGCAACTGTTTTTTCCTATTTACACATGTTACTAAGAAACATCAGCTAAGGATATGTTATTACAAGTTTGGGAATGACCCCATTCTTGGCACAGCGCCAAGCCAAACATTTTATTTCATTTAAAAAAGCAAAATGTGACAGAGTCAGTAGTTATAATTATGATTGGCAAGCAGAGGTGGAGTGCTACTATGAAACAGAAAGACGGGAAATTCCAATAATCCTAATTAATAAGCATAGTCATTAATTCCATCAGTGGGATTATAACACAGAAATGTCATTCTGTTGTAAGAGCACTTTGGTCAGGAAAGGGCAAAGGGGACAAACTGCCAAAAAAAGACTGATTCATTGATCAAGGCACCTTGATATGAGATGTCAATGTTGAGATTTTTTTAAAAAGCTTGTTTATGTTAGATTCATTAAGCTTCATCTCTACAATCAAAAAAAAAAGGAAAATTAAAAACCAGAAATATGATTTAAGTAGCGATGAAACAGACCTACAGGGGGAAAAAAATTATGAAACAATCTTATGAAATAGACAGAGGAATCTAAAAAACATTTAATTGTTTCTAAGCACAACACAGAATGCTTTCTCTTTGTCACACTAGTACCGTTGTAACCAATTTCTTAGTCCTCCCCTTCTGTTTACATATACAAGAGGGAAAAATGTTGCTTTCTCTTTGACAGTCTCTTGTTAGAACATATGAACCACAACATTCTAGTAACAAAATTACCCAGTTTTTGTGGTTATTTTCTGAAGAGGGACAGTAATTCAGAAATGACTATTTTCCTCTCTTTGTACTGGTTATTTCATTGTGGATTCTAAATGCTGGCATGAGACACACTGACTGCACTGGAGTAGAATTTGGAGGGGATGTTACTGGCGCACCCACTTGCACTGTTCTGCTTGAGAGTTTGTCAAGTGTTTCAATAGCAAGCCGCTCCTTGCAGAGATTTATAACTAGGTCATAAAAGTTCCCTCCCAGCTAAAATTTTCACTTCTTTTAAGTTTTATGACACAAACACAAAATAGAAACCTGATTTTTTCATGGCATATATTTCATCATAATCCATAAAGATTTATGCACTTAAATCCCATTTTGTTTGGGAGAGTTACATGTCAGACTCCATCTGCATGCATCAGCATAGAGGCAAATCATCACCTGGTTGTCCCTAACCTCAGTGGAGCCCAGACAACAGCGGCGATTTACACCAGCCAATCTGGCTCATATTCAGCATCCTTCATTTGCTGTCTGTGGCCAAATTGTTTTTGTCCGTCCTTTGATCAATACAATTTCAGTATACTTCCTAAACTAATTGTGGAGGAGAGGGAGAATCCTTTTTGATGTACCTTATAAAGCTGGAGTCAGAACAATACATAATAGATATTAGAGTCTGAAATACCCTTTTTTATTTTTTTTCTCTATCAGAACTAGCAGCCTGATTCCAAACCGGTCAGGGCTAATGATGTCCATTGGCGTCATTGTCTCTGTCAAGAACTATATAAAGCAACAGCTGGAAAAGTGCTGAGTGCACAACATCCGCAACCCCCTTTCTCAGATGATCTCCACTGTTATGCCAGGTACAAGGTTTATTATGCACATTGAAAAATTGACATTTCATTTGTTTATGAGTTATATTTCATGTCAGACATAAGGATTTATGCAGGTTTTTTCTGTCTGTTACCATTTGGGGACAAAAGCTGTGCTTCAGCTCATGAGCACCATTTACAAACATTGTGTAGTGCTGGCTGTAAGAGAAGCGTATGGGCTGTTGTGTCAAAGGTCCATTTCCCTCCTGAAGCTTTAGCAGACCTATCAGAGATTTATGTTTCTTTCCCAAGAGTACTGACTGTTCTTCCACAGTTACCCTGGACTCTTGGAAGATCTTCCCATTCAGCCAGAAGCCAGATCTTCAGGTAGTTGTGATGAAAGCTGTGGTCTAGACAATTAAAGGATAGTGCAGTTGAAATGGTGCCAAATCCATCTTAAGTACGGGCTTTTTGCAAAAACACCAAAGAAACACTTAGGCTGCCATTGCACATTACACTTTTTTTAATAACGCTGTTGCTATTTTACCAATCCAGTTTTTTTTGGATTTAGTTCTCTTTTGTAGACACAGCCACACTGTATTTCCTTAGCCAATAAATAGGGCCATGTGAAATACTCTCTGTCAAATCCCAAACCACCAAATACCGGCCAGGTTTCAGTTTTCGTTATGAACTCAAAATTCAGCCCAGGATGGTCTGTTGAGGAAATGGTTTGTTAAGGTTCACAAACCTTGCAAACAAACTTTGGCCCTATTTTGATTAACCCCACTTCTAAGGGGAGGAGGCATGTTTGAAAACCAGGTTGAAGATGGCTCTTCCTGATGTATTTCCCAGGTCTTTGGCTAAGCCAACCAGACAAACCAAACCTCCACTTAGCCACTGCTTCTGAACAAAATTTGTAGTGCAGTCTGGCACTCTTTACCTCTCAGGTGGTTAACCTATGTTGGAGCACAGCACTGAAAGAGCCATTTCAAATGACTTTGAAACATGCCTCATTCTCAGTACAGGCATGGAACTAGCTAATCAGAGCTGCATGGATATAGTGTTCAGACTTCTTGGTATCCATCCAAGGGTACTCAGAGCTCGAGGTTTTAAGTTACTGCTCAGTTAGTTATATATTCAGAACAGAATGAGAATTTTAACTTCTAAATAAGCTGATTAGAAAACTCCCCTTGACCCCAGTTTTAATGCTCGGAAACAATTCTCACCATTACAGCACTTGGTGTGGGAGAATGTGTATACATGATGGAGATATTTTTGCTTTTGTTTTTTGTCTCTCCTGGTGTTATATTTCTGAGACATCATTTTATCACCAGATGAAAGCCTTGGCAGTGAAATATTGCCGTGTGGCTTACATTAGTGATAGTAATAGTCCGCTCCAGAATTACCCACCCAACATGCCTTTGAATTTGTTGATTGAATTGACCCGTCGAGGTCTCAGACATGGCTAATCTTTGTTCTCTGGCAGACTGTCTTCATTAGGACATGGGATGATGCTGCAGAAGCAGCATTCTGCTGAGATATTGTCATTTCACAGTAGCAGAACCTATAGTCAGTAGGTTTGTTACCTGGCAGCGCAGTGCATAATTAAATGAGTGTTGGGGTTTGGTTTGGGGTTTTGATTTGGGGTTTTTTTTTTCCCCTATGCATGCTAGCTCCGAAGCTGGCATTCCTCATACCAATTTATACTATACAGAAAGCTAAAATAGGCAGACTGTACGTGAAGGAAAACTCTAAGTCTGAGAGAGGCACTAAATCTAGTATTGGTTGTGGCACTGTTGAAGCTAATTCTGTCTGGCAAGTATGAATGAGACTGAGTAATGCTGTAATCTGTCACCTCTCACCCTAGTTAGTGTGACAGCACTTGCAAGGCATCCCATGTAAAAATAAAACATATCTTAAAAAGTGTTAGAAACTGGTATGAGGTGAGTTATTTGATTTGAAACAGAGTTATCAAAGAAACCAGCACTCTTTGAGTTCAACGGTATCCATGGAGCAGAAGTAGCTTCTAAGAGTGCTGTGGGTTTGTCAACTGTCCATGCAAAACATTTCTCTCTCTTTTTCTCCCAATAACTTAGTTTATCTATATATTTAGATGTCCAACTTTCCATTCTTGATGTTCTGTCCCAGTTTATTTCACTGTAGTGAGTCACGTAAGAGAAGTAAAAAACTTTTTTCCTGTGTGGCTGAGAGGCTGAGAAGTTTCCATCTTAGTGAAAGCGAGAAGAAAAAAGGGGAAGACATACTTAAGAGGTAAGTAGAGAATTTGATGCACATATATCTAACATCAAGCATCAGAATATTATCTGCAGATTAGGACATATATTGAGCACAAAGAAAAACATCTAAAATTGATTACAACAAATCTTTTGATCCTGAATGTATAAATTGATCTGTAACAATCACTGACACAAGATGTTCTCAAGATTAACAAGAAAACCTCAAACTATCTGAGAAAAAGGGACAATGCATCAGGT
The DNA here is from genome assembly GCA_013398295.1 of Chionis minor. NCBI lineage: Eukaryota > Metazoa > Chordata > Aves > Charadriiformes > Chionidae > Chionis > Chionis minor. Next base: position 419,261 of record VZSF01010828.1, on the reverse strand, counting down.
GGAGGAATGATAAGGAGAGAGCAGGAAACACCAGGAGAAAGAAGGGAAGTGACAGTGGATAGGAAGATGGAAGAACCTAGTGCTGGCTGGGAAGTGAAAACAGGATTAGAAGATAGCTGGGCAGGGGAAAGAAGAGAGGCAGAGAGAGGTCTGCTAAAGAGGAATCTAAATCATGAAGCAGGGGAAAATTTGAACTAACTGGCTGGGTAAAAACTTTAGGGCAAACAGCTGATGATAAGGTAGGTACAAAGCCTGTATATATCCTGTGTGTTGCAACATGGGAAAAGGAAATTGGCAAAAAGGAAGGGTGGGTGGTCAGGGGAAGTTGTCATAGACCAGCAAGACTGAATAGATGAGAAGCTACAATGTAAAATAGGAATTAAGGCTGTCTGGACAATAAGACTAGGATTGGGAGAACAAAAGCAACTGTGCATAAGTATGCAGAGGACTCAGCTTGGTTAGGCAAGGAGACAGATGTGCTGGGAGCAGCAAGTGGAAACGTTTCATGAGAAAGATGAAATTTGGATCCTGAGGCAGCAGCAGGGAAGAGATTAATGAAGGCAAAGCTTTGTCAGAGAAGCTGAGACAGGAGGGGTAATGCTGACATGAAATAGACAAATAGCTGAGGAACACGGAATAGTACATGTGGTATTTTGGACCTCTCACAGTTCCTCTGCTGTCAGCAAAAGTCTGTTTAAGCACTACCAGAGTGTATGTCATTCCACTTCAGTGTTGCCAATAAAAAGGTCAACAACCTATGGCTGTAAGGTACTCCATTAAATTAAATTACTTAGATCTGTATGGAAAAGTCACATGGTTGACAGTGCTTACAAGTAGTTACATGATGGAACTTCTGTTTTTTCACTTTACTTTCAAAAAACGTAAAAAACAAGCCAAATTGCATAGAAAAATACATATTGAGAGTACTATTAAAGTTTCGTTTAAGCACCTGGAAGTTTGAAAATTTCCAAAGCACTCTGAACTTTTCAATCGTGATTACGTTTCCCTGCCCTGTTCCACAAATTTGCTCCCTGATACCATCTTTAATTGCAGGCATACTGAGTTCTTGCGGTTTTGTGTGGTATTTTTTCTCCACAGGCCATTTACTCACTGACCTGCTTTGGGAGTGAATCAGGAATGAGTAGTGGGGCAAGGTATTGCCTTTAATACTCTTGCTTCATTTGTTACAAAAACCTGTGAGATGTATAGTGATGGAACAAGGCGCCTGTAGGAAGAAAAAAGAACAAGTCATATGGCTACAACAGTTGAATACTGGCTCATACAGTTGGATTCTCTCCCTTTCCCTTTACCATTCAGTCCCTGTGCCTTGCCAGGCATCACACTTTTCCACAGGTGGTCACTAATTGTGTGTTCCTCATTTCTGGGGTCCTGACAGGAGACTCTAGGGTCTGGTTTGCAGAAGTGCTGAGCATTCACAGCTGCAACTGAAGTTAGTGGTACTTGTGTTTTAAACATATAAAGAACTATGTAACGTTATATACTCTGAAATATCCATATGATGATAATTTTAAGAGAACTGGTTAGTGAAGTCAGCTGGCATGAAAAATACAGGGATTTGAATGTGGAGGAAGTTTGGAATTTCTCAAGTCAAAGGTACAAAACTATCTGTAATTTGGATCCCAACAAGGTGGGTGGAAAAGACTTACCGAGAGGGCCCCAGCCCTAACTGGATGAATAACCATCTCGAAGGGGATATTAACAGTAAGCAGGGAGCTTACAAGGGATGGAAAAAAGGATCAACCAGCAAAGAAAGCTATGTCTTGGATGTCAGGAAGTATACAGGCAAAGTGAGAACTGCCAGGAATCAGACTGAGTTGAACCTTGAAAAGAAAATTAAAGCAAGCAGCAATAAGTTCTTTGCTTATAGAAATAAAAAGAGAACAAGAGAAGAAGAGAGATGAACGCTATATGAACTAAAGATATGGCAGGGATTTGATTCTCAACGTAGAATGCAAAAAATATGAACAAATACTTCAGGTTTTGAATCAGGGTGATGATGATGATGGGCAGGGTGACAAACAGGAATGAGGATCTGAAGAAACCAATATGAGCTGAAACAAAATTCAGAATACTTACTGTGATAAAGTGAGGACAGTAAATAATCTCTACTTCTGAATGCTGAAAGAATTGTCATGTGAAATTGCAGGTCACAGGCAATAATTTAATAAATCTATAAAAGGCCTGGTGCCAGGTAACTAACAAGGGTAAATGACACATTACTGTGAAATTATATTTAATATTTCTAGTAAATTGAAAGCACAAGTTCAGTGCTGCTGAAAGGAAGGAAGTCTGATTTAGGGAATTTACTTGACTTCTATGCTCACCTCCCTAATATCTTTATGTTTGAAAGATAAGGACAATTAGAAATGGTGGGGGAAAAAACTAAATTACAGATGAGGTGTATTGAATTTTGTCGTGCGAGGATAACCTGATATATATGTTTGATATGCAGTGGATTTTGTCTGTGTGTACCTCACTCAAAATTTCTTGTGGATTATACATGGATAATATAAGTCATTAACAGGTAACAGATAGGGTTTAGCACAGAAGCTTCAAGGTCTGTAAAAGGGTATTCAAGAATGGCTGGTACTCACAGGTGAAGGACAGCTGGCAAAAGAACTCAAGTAGACATTTACAAAGATGGTTTTGGTCCTTACCTACTTGAATATTTTCATTAATGATGCTGTCTCCGAATTAACTGTATGCTAATAAAATATGCTCTTGACTTCAAGATGGGAAGCACTGTCAAAAAAAAGGAGAGATGCAAATATCATATACAAATGATTGTATGACACTGAGGACTGGACTGTTTGTGAGGCCATGCACATAAAGAGGTAAAGCCAGAAATTTTTGCTCGAGGCTGAGAACTCATCAATTTTCCTATGCATGAGGAGGAAAAAAGCCTGGGGTTTTGGGTTACATTGTGACAACAAATCTCCATGTCATTTGAAGGAGCCCAGGAAGCAGCAAATGGAACCCTTAAACTTTGTCAAAGATAACTTCACTAAATATAGGAAGGTACTAATACTTTCCTTACGAGGCACAGGTGAGATCCAAGAAGGTTATACTATGTACAGTTCTGGCCTTGTATGGTGAAGAATGATGAATTTAAACTAGAACCTGTGTCTGTCTTATGGAAGAAAATAAAAACAGCCTTGTCTGCTTTGTCTGGTAGAAAAAGAGGCTGAGGCAGGAAATTGTTAATTTCTATAAATACAAGTGAAGACATGGAGCTGCTTTGAAGCTATGGGGGCAGTGAGAAGGAGAATAGTCAATACTGAATATCAAGAAGAGTTCTCTAAGCTAAAGGAAATTAAGGGCAAATGAATGCACAAATACAAATTACATATGTATGCATTAGCATAGGAACTGGGATGAGCTTTGTGAGTGTCAGAAGGCTACTGAAAAGCTTCTAGTAGAAGAGAGATGAGCAAAAACAACATACCACAGCTGCAGCTAGCATCCCTCCAGTGCATACTGACTTTCCTGCTGCTTTCTCGCCTTCTGGCCGGCAGCAGCCTGGATTCTTCCCTCCAAGCTCCACGCAGGTTGCTACATGTTCCCTTTTAAAATGTCTGTTGTTGCCATGTCCTTTGTGCCAGTACTTGCTGATTTTCTGAGGCCAGACATTACAAGCACATAAGTCACAGAAGAGACCAGGAATCTTGTCTTGCCAGCCAATTACAGCCTCATAAGTCTCACAGATGTTCAAATATATTGGTTTTGAAATGAAACTCCCACTCTGTGGTTGAATTACTGCTGCTAGTGAAGGACCTGCCTCCACCCTATCTGGCTTCCCTTTATTGTTCAGTGATGCTTTCATGGTTGTTTGCGTGACTGGTGTATCTTATTTCTTGTGATGGCTAAAGCTCAGTGTTCCCAAATTCTAGGCTTGGTTCCATTTATCGTGACACATAGATTTTCTGCACTTATTCCATAGCAATACTAATGCTTTTCTCTACCTCTGTCTTGCATTTGCCCACAACAACAGACTGGGTTAGGCTTGAAGGTCCATCCCTAACCCAGTATGTCATTTCTGGGGATGGTCAGGGCCAGATGACTGAAGAAGGCTGTGGGAAGAGGGCAAATGTAGCAAGACTTCTTCAAAACCCTTTTCAGACTCCAGGAATTTGTGGCTCGGGTAATTCCTGAGCCAGAGATGGGGCCTTTGTTTTTAATAGCTATGATGGATTTTTCTTCTGTGAATTCGTTCATGAATTTTTAAATGCAAGTTAACTTGTGGTATCCCACAACATCCTGTGGCAAGGGATTAGCTGCCTTTACTGTGAGTTAAGAAAGGGAAAAGCTACCTTTTTATTTGATTGAAAAATGCTTCCTGCTTTTCGTTTGATGCCCTCTGGCTTCTATACCATAAGAAACAGTGTGTAGTTGTTTCCTATTTACTGTGCTTACTTGTGATTTTACAGACATCTATCATTTTGTCCCTGAGGGTGAAGGGTCTTGGTCTATTTCATCATTCATTAGATGGAAGCCAGGCCCTAACTTTTGTCAACTCTGGTATCCTGCTCCTACCTTTACCAGATTTACTAATTGTTTGAGTATAGTGGACAGTGGTTTCCTGCTGTGACCATTTGTATTGGGATTTCACGTCCAGCCAGTACTGAAAGGTGAGCTGATAATGCCCTTGAATTCCCAAGAGCTCAGTCAGATGTTTTGATTCTGAGTCATTAATGTGGCTCTGTCCAGTGCTCAAAGCAGTGCTCTGAGCTGCCAGCTTTGCAGACTTCTGCAAGGTGCTTAACATTGTCCCTATTCCTCCCTTATTTATTTCTGCCACTCCCTTTACCTTGTCAGTGCCTTTCCCTGTGTGCATGCATCCTCTCTGGCCTTCTGCAGACCCTTTCCAGCCATATCAAGGGTCCCTCTCCCAGGTGTAGCTCTAAAAAATAAATCTCTTCCTAAGAACAAGCCTTACAACTTCAAATGCCAACAGATGAGAGCCTGTCTACTCTACCTCTCCCTCTGCTTCACAACCTTTGCTTGCCAGCTTCTGGTCCATCATCATTTCCTACCTGTTTCTCTGTATTTCTACTCCGAAAGCCCTAGGGTGTCTCCTCCTTGCTGTCTCCTGTCCTTGCACCCCCTACCTATGCTGACTTCCCTGGCGTAGCCATCATAACTGTTCCCCAAAGCAGCATTCCTTAAGCTGATGATCTTGAAAACCTCCTGAAAGAGGAAATGTAGCCCTATCCATGTTGCCAAAACAAGAGCCAGAGCTCATCCCCTCAGCCTTGCTCAGCTCACCATTGCTCAGGGAAGGGATGGCACGGGAAGGAGTAGGAAACCATCTGGTAGCTGCACGCACAAAAAGATCTTCAGCCTAGTCACAACCTTTGGTCCTGGCAGCTTCCTATCCCTGTGCCACTGCTGGCTCCAAGTGAATGCTCTCATTTTGAAGTGCCTGTCAGAGAATGGGAGAAGGTTTCCAGGAGGTAAAAAAACCCCAAAAGCATACAGGAAAAGGAGAAAGAAAGTTGAGTTGCCTCTTCCCCTCTTCTTTCTTGCAATTACCTTGAGGCCCCACAAATGAACTACCCTCATCTGAGAGCTGCTGCCTTCTTTGCAGACTGAGGTACTTCAGGATATTCTTACTCTTTTCCAGGTTCATTCAGGACCACCCCTGTGTGGCATCATTGTATGTTAATTGTCTAAGGCAGAGCTAGGAGGAAGCAGAACGCAGAAAACCAGTGGGCCGTGCATGTAAATTGGTGGATTCCCCCTTTAATTTTGTGGTCTAGGCATCGCTTTTATCTCTCTCTTTCTCAGGTCTGACCAGTATTTCTCAGAGATCAAAAGATGTCTGGCTTTGTCTTGTCTGCATTCAGATACACTACATTCCCAGTACTTGCGTGGGAATTGGTTTTGATTGTTATCGTGTGATTGACTGGATAGCTTGTTACCTTTGGCAACTGCAAGAGGACTGTGGTGAACTACACGCTTCCTGCCTCTGCGTCCCTCTAGTTAGTTCTTATCAGAAAAGATAGTTTAGTTCTTATCAGAACACTTGGGTAGCTAAATCTGTGACAATAACATTGAGACTAGTGATAAATGCCAAATGTGATGGCAAATAATCAGGTGACTGGCATAGGTCCAGTACCACAAGCCACCGCTGACATCAAGAACACTGAGCACTTTTGCACAAAGCAATTTTTGGTAATAACCCCCCACCTCATTGGGGAGTGGAAGTCTTTTTAGCATTCTGCTATGTAGCGCCCTTCCACCTTGCTTTGAAGGCTTTCTGTTGACTAGTACACCACTGGTTTATTTTGTGCTGGTTTTTGGCTGTAATGGTTATAGTCATTTTTAGAACTACTGTTAGTGACTTTATCATGGCTAGATTTTGAGCTGCACATGGAAAGTAATTTCTGGCTTCAGCTTGTCTTGTGTCTTCTTGAAATGTGGCTTTATATACTGGAGAATATTGAACAAAGTAATTATACTTGTTCCTGTCTCATATTGAGAAAAAAAATAATCTAATTAGTTGCATGATTTGTGCTGACCGGTTATTAGTGGGTTGGCCTGTCAGTGACACCAAACTTCGCGCTCTAATATTATTTTGTGTATGTGTATGTGTTTGTTTCTTACTGAATATTTGCAATGAATAAGAATTAGTGAAGTGAGAAAATAATCCAGTCTTGTATTCTTTGCTTAACAATGTTGTATTTCCAACAGACTGGAAATAAGCCTGTTAAGTTTGTTAATCTAACATATTCATAGAAACCTTTTAGGGTGGTGGGTTAATTAAATGTAAAAGACACTTTAACTTATCATTTGCTTGCTACCAGTCCAAATCTTTGCTGAGGCCAAAATTGGCATCTGTGCGAACCGTTTGCTACATTATTCCCATGGCCTAGTCATGCCTAACTGCCCCGAACCACAAATCATTTGCTCATTCCTGTTCAAGCCATCAGTCTAGCCCTCTGGGCTTTGCAGAATCCAGCAATAAATCTAGCTCTGATGACCCAGATCTTCTGAACCCTAACCTTAAAATTAAGGTTAATAGTCCAGAGACCCCTAACAGTAAGAGAATTAATCACAAGCCATTTGTCTCTGATAGCCTAGCTTCTAGTCCTACAGGTCATGCAGTACCTTACAATAAAACTATCTCTTTAGTCCTTGCTGTCACAAAAGTAGTCTGAACCCTAACCCTAACTTTTAACCTAACCTGAAAACCAATATCTGATCCTGAATTAACCATGAATCTTCAGTCTGTGGTACAATGAAGAGACATCATTGGTTAGCCTTTGTGTTGATGACACCAGAAACTGAAAAAATATGGCTTATTGTTACCTGCTGTAAATTTTCATGCTAGTCCATGGACTCATGACAGCAAGTCTGAATGAGTAAGGATAATTTCTGCTGTTATTATGGTTAGAAATGCAGCTGAAGCTAGCTGGCAGAAATGCTTGGGTTTGTGGCTGTAATAAGTTGGCAGGTAACAATTAGGAGTAGGTCTGGCAGTAGAAAATGAGCAACTGATGAATTAGCTTTACAACTGGATCATTTCCTCTTCAATGAGGCAATGAATAGGTCTGCAGCCAGAATCTTCTAGTGCTGGAAACAAAGAAGAGATCTAGAGGTAGCATGGGCAGATGCTGCCATATTCTTCAGATCTGAAAATACTGACCTGAAAAATCTAATCTTAAATACCTAATGCTGACCTGATCCTTACTCCAGTGCCTACATAGAAACAATCCTCTCCAGCCTTGCAAACTACATAAACTAGTTTGTTTTCAAAACCCTAGCCCTAATCTACCCTACCTTCAAGGGGCCAAGAATACTAAACTACGTGCTCTTCCTGAGCTATCCATCACCCTTTGCCTGGAGGACTTGCAGAATGAAGAAAAAAAAATTGTTCCATAGTGCCTCTGGCTTGAAATCTTTCCTTATTCCAAATGCTGCTGTTGTCTTAATGCTAGGCCAAGAACAGGTGAAGACTCTTCTGGTACCTTCTCTAGTGCTTGGTCTTTGAACATGGCAAATCTTCAGTCCTGTAATAGAACCTGCGAGGTAATAACAACCTAAAATACTCAGTCCATCTTACCCTGAATCCTAAACCTAACCCAGCAGATTCCCTATACTGGCAAGGGGAAAGGATGCCTTCTGATTTGGGTTTGAATATGAGTTGTTCTGAATGTTAGAATTTAGTTTAGGTTTACAAGTAGCTTCAGAAAGTGAGGAATTCTGTGGCTTGGTTTACAGAGATATTCTGCTTGCCCAAGTCTTTCCAGCCCCAAGTGCTTGTTGAGGTTGCAGAGAAATAACTTATAATTCATTTAAGACAATTGTAGGTCACAGTTCTTTCTTCAGGTTTCAGCAAGGCTTTGGACTGAGGAATTCTAGCTTTATTACTGAAACTCAGTTTCCAGTGAGGGAAGACAATAGGTGTAGCTAGCAGAGACAAAAATTTTACAATGAGTGTAATTCCTGCTGTGGGTTTCGGGCTTCTCCTTCAGGGTAGGGCTTAGGCAGTGAAAACCGTGCAGCTGGATTTGTTCCTGAATCTTACAGCCACTGAGAGGGTAAGATGTGGGATGAAGTTAGTAGGGGAAAAGAAGTTATGTCTAATTTCTTATCCCTCATCAGATGCGACTAGTTTAAAATAGACTAGGACTGAACAACCTGCACCTCATGGGAATCATAAAATTAATCATAAACTATCTGACCTGCAGGCTACTTACCTTATGCTGGCAAGTTCCCAGAATAAGAAAAGACCCTGAAGTTCTAGACTTCCTCTCCCTCAGCTTACTTCTGTCCTGAAAGACAGGTTCTTGAAGTGCAGAAATTACTCATCAGTTATTTTTTCCTGCTACTTGTGTCCTTCATCTTACCTGTTATGGCTTGCAAGGTACAAGCATAAAACTATTCAGAGACTTCCTCCCCCTCAGCTTCAACCCAGAAAGGGGGGTTTGCCTCCTTACAGAACCAAAACTTAAATAATTTCTATCAAATGAAGGCATGTCTGGCACAGCTTGTAAGATTCAAGAGTAATATTGGTACTTCTTCTTTTCTGAAAGAAATTCTATCAGCACACCTAACTATTTTCCTAACCATGATTTGAAACAGAAATCACAAACCATTAGAGGAAAAAAAAAGTGAATTGTGAACTAATTCTTCCTGCTAACTACATCTTTCCATCTTTACAACAGCAAGACTTGCAAGACTCAGCAATAAACCCCTCATTTTAGATTTTTTCTCTTCCTGTCCTAAAAATCCTAAGCATATGAAATAGATGCTTACAACTCAAGAGAAGATATTTGAAATTTCAGTGTTTGATATTAGAACTAACTCTATTGGTTTTCTTTTCCTAAAATCTGATCCTAACTATAGTATTCATTGGGAGCTGAGTCAAAGGCTAGACAGAAAAAGTCATCATACACCCTTTCTCCACACTAACAGCTACTTTCTTCATCCTTCTCTACCAGCACCTGCAGGATTGAGGCCTGTGTTCCGTTCTAGATTTCCTTGTACTAAATTGCAACCCTTGAGCTGACCCCAACCCTAAGCCTGAAGGCGGTAAAAGTAATCCAAGACAGCTCACAGTACAAACATACTACATTTTACATTGCGAGCTCACATTTTAAGCTGTAACCTTCACCTGCTCATTTGAAATTCCAAGATTCAGGAAGGAAAGCAGCTCCTTGCTTCCTAATCCCAACCCTTGCCAGAAAGACTGTTTGCTGGCTGTGCTGCTACGCTGTGCATCAGTGCCTCCGGGCAGCCCCATGATTGCTCTGGCAAGGCAGCAGGTGAGCAGCTGGGGCAGGGGGGTGAAGTTTACTAAAGCAACCCACACGCACATGGCTGGCTAAGTAGAAGTACCTCTTGGGGTTGGTCTTTATAGGGAGACACATGTGACCAGTTGCTACAGCTGCTCCCTGAGCCTACAATAGGTAGTAAAGATGCCCTTCCTAGCTAGTTCCTGGTTTCATCTGCGGAAGTTGTCATGGGAGACCCTTTTTTCAGGCAATGGCAAATTAACTCCTCCTTCAAAGCACATCACCTTATTCTCTTTACTGTCCTTTGTCATAAGACACCCAGACACATCTATGTTTCTCCTGCCCCCTGGCAGCGGGAAGTGTGGAAACCCAACGGGCACTCCCCGAAGCTCCGGCTTTGAGCTCCAGGCCTGTGATGTACATAGGGTCAGAGGCTGTCCTGTCAGTTTCTGTACCTCAGGTCTCGGGGTGGTGTGAGGGGGACCCAGAGGTTGTCCACACTGGGGTGTCCACTGCCTCCACCTCCCAGCTGACCATGGCATGCTGCTGGGAGCCCTGGCAGAGGAAGCATTGCCAAAATCTGTGCTGAGAAGTGAAGAGTGTTTCCTGCAGCATCCCAGCTACCAAAGTGTGCCCTAGAGTTGCTTGACAGCAGGCCAAAATCACCTGTTTCTAGCAGTTTCATGCTGTAGAAGAGTGTTTTCCAGTGTCTAGGAACAATTTTGTTTATTGATGTTTATGTAGCTTAAAAGAGAGAAAAAATAATCTGTAGTGATTTCCTCCAAAGCTGAAGGCATTGGCAGCAGAGGTTGCTCCTCATTCCAGTCTTCTTCCTGACCCTGCAGGCCCTGCTGGATGCATCAGAAATCCTACCTCTTCTGATTCTGGTTTATGAATTCCAAAACAAACCTAGGCCTGTCCTTAAGAGCAACCATGAACCACATCTGACTCTGTCCATACAGACAGACCTTACAGGCAAAGAAGACAGCTCTTTCAGAACCTCCCTTTAAAACCTAGACATAATCACAGTTTAGCAGCTTCCAACGCTTCTGGCAGTGGGGAGCCTCACAGGATCTGGCAACAGCATGTTATCCTCTTATTCCAAAGCAAACCCAACCTAACTCTTCCTTTCTTTGTGGAAAGATGAAGGGCTCTAACATAATCTGATGTTGAGTATTGGCTTATGGATAAAAATATAATAAAATTGGGCCATACAAAGGCCATATAAATGTTAGGCATTTTTATTCTAGAAAGGAGAACATATGGGAAGAGTACAATAAAGGTTTATAAAATCTTTGGCAGAATGCAAAGGATCAATGGGGATCATTTGTTCACTGTCTCTTTCAATACAAACCTAGGGTAATCAAATGAAATCAGAAAGAGGCATGTTTCAAAATGCTGAGGAAGTTGGTTCTTTTAAGATCATATAACTAAAGCACAGAATCTTTGGCTGGATGACCTGTGGATACTGTTTACATGCAGTCAATTTGGTGAGACTAGACAAGGTCGTGAAAATGAAATTCATGGGTGAATGTTGGGGGTGTATTATCATGCTTACTCTGCTTTATACTCTAGACATCTCCTTATGATCATTCTCAGAGCCAGGTGGACTGTTGGTTTGACCTTCTATGGCCAATGCCGTGTTCCTAAGTCCAAGGTCTACATGGCTTTATGAAGTGTGGCCAGTGATCTAGAACATACCACAGATCCAGCCACAGCCACAGGGAAAAGCCACTCTCACCTGCCCTATCAAATCCATCTCCTAGCCAAGCTAAGCTCACAGCCCAGGAGCTTTGATTGAGCCCAATCAAACTGGTCAGTCCCTGCTCTCCCAATTCCTAACCCTGACCTTAACATGTCACATCAACCTGGGACATTATTTATAATCCATTTTTCTTTGGAAGCCTCACAATGAAGAATTTAACATAGATTCTCAGACACTGCCATTTTGACATTTAAGCTGGTACTGTAGGTGTAGCGAGAACTATAGGTCCCTCAGAAATAATCTTCATCTTTCACCCTTCCTTACCCTGTTCCTGCGAGTCTTGAAAGATGTAGTAATAATGATGCTTTTTTCACCTCCACTTTTCACATCTCTAATACCAACACTCACCCAAAGCTATACTGTAGCTTTTTGACCCCTTATATCCCAAGCTATAAGCCTTTGGCTGGCAGTGCAGTCTTTCAGCTAGCTCTGTGATTGTTCCAGGATCTTGCAATGACATTGACCTCTTCTTTTTCAAACCCTAATGCTGTCACCAACCTTAATGCTAGTATTCCCAGTCTTTTCACAAATCCTGACACCTTCAGTCATCTTATAATCTCTTCATTTGCTGAAAGCCATTCTTCCTTCTCAACTGGCTGTATGCTGGGACAGATTTCTTACACTCTTTGCACATGTATTCAGTGGCTAAGAATGTTAATTTCTGTCTTTCATGTTCTTCCCACAGTAATGAGCCATGATATTCGGTCTGGCTGTCCTGAGTCATTGGCTTCTTTATCTTGCATCTATGTACCTGTTCTGCACACTAAGGGCTGTCAGTAATTTGATTTTTCCCTTGGACAGCTCCAGTGCTGTTGACATTTGTATGCGTTTCCCCAGGGTTGGAGATATTTCTCTTGACATTTTCTCCTGCAAACTGAAATCACATGGCTCAGAAACAATGCTGTTTCTGATTAGAGAATCTTTTTTGTCTCCAGAATTACATGTGGATACCAGAGTTCTCCATTGTGTAATTCACATACCTAAGTTACCCTCTTCTTCTTAGTTCCAGGTAAAAACAAAATACTTTCCCCACCTCCATCCCAACCCCAATAGCTGTCCACAGTATCTTTCTGCCTAAAATCATGTACAATTACCTATTTTTCCTGTATTTCCTAGCCAAAGCACGAGGTATGAATTAGGGACAAATCTTTGCCTTATTAATCCTTATGGTCAGTTCTGTATTCTGGCTCCATTTTTCCTTTGTACTGTTTCAATGATTATGCAATGCTATTTGTCTAGAAATCCAGCTTTCCTGTGGAGAGAGTCATATTGCTTCTCCATAAATGTTGACTTGTTCTCTTCTTAAACACGCACCCTTCCCCAGTGTGAGCGTCATTCCCCCATCACTTCTGTCCTAGGTAATAAAATGGCAGGTTTTCATTATCCTTCAATTAAAGAGATTCTTTATTAGGAGAAGCCTGTTCACAGATGCTGCAAGTCAACTCCAGCTAGCACTATGACTACATAATGCAAACAGACCGATGCCTCCTCCAGACTTTCTTCTCTAGCTTGCACTCTATGCATGTTGCTACATCTCTAAAGAGAGACTGAAGCAATCTACACAATTATTGGTATGGTTTGCACCCTTTTTACATGGTGTTAAGATGTGAAATAGGATAATTTTGCTTACAAATTCCTTGTTTGTTGTTTGGCTTACACGGCTGTGTTTCCATGGTTAATTCAGCTCAGCAGAAGTCATTTTCAGCTAGTTTATTCAGTGACTAGGTATCATTCAGCTGGGTTCTCCGATTCAGCTTGGGGCAGGGCGGAAGGGCAGGGGGACAAGAAAACAAAACAGGGTAGAGATGGAGGGTTTATTTCTAGACTCTAGTCCTGACTCGGATTTCATTTCTCCTGACATCAGATCACTGATTCAAACAACACTACACCCAATTTGTACTGGTTCAAGCAGAATTCAGACTGGCAGGCTCCAGCATATACTCTCTGATAAATGCATCGATTGCATCTTTCAGTTCCTTTAAAAACAGCAATACTGTAGTGATGTATTTGGCTTGGTGTTTCTCTCAGAGGATTATTCCCAATTCACCAGTCCCTGAGCTGCATTGTTTTACAGAGGGAGGTTTGTTTCATGCAATCTGTGCAGAGTTCATGCAATGTGCCCTCCAATCGCTCCTTCCTCCAATCAGTTCCAGTAATTTGGCATTACTAAGAAGAGGTGGACATATTTTGTTTCATTTCAAACCCACTCACACACTTTTGAAATGAGGAACAGAACTCCAAAAGGATTAGATTTGTTTTCCTTTTAAAGGGGGGCAAAATGCCAATTTGGGCTGCTGCGAGGAGAAGGAAGTCCTGAATTAACAATGTATGAGTTCCTGGCTGTGGCCAGACACTCTTACCCCTGGCTGAGTTATGAAGAGGGGAAAAATCCCATATTATCGGTAGATCCCACTTCTTACAGCTGCACCCCACGACTTCTGGAAAGCTCTCCCATTCTTCCCATTCTCCCAGAAAGTGGTTCTGCTGCAGACATAAATTGCCGTCCTCACATCTATTCATTTCTGGATGGGAGAACTAATGTCAGCTTGTGCACTCTATAGCAAGGCAGTTGCTACATTTGTCTGCTTCAAGAGGTCTCTTTTCAGGAGTCGGAGTCACTAACTCCTACTCATTTCCTTTTTGGGTTGGTGGAATCTGGAGCAGAGCAAGGGCAGTACAAGTGGGAGAAGTTGAGTAAAAGAATTATGCCCAAGCACTGTCTGTTACTGCTGCTGCTGGTGCTGCTGCTGACCAGGAATACAAACTGCACGCAGGGTAAATGGAGGATGTTTATAGCTGGAAGGAGTATGGATGCCAAAATACTCAGCTGCAGCTCTGGGCAGTATGTTTCTGGCCATGCCAGTAGTATGAAATTTTCTTGTTAGGCTTTTGGGGAAAGCAGTGTCCTTCAAAAGCAGGGCCTTAGTTGTGCCAGAGCAAAGCCCGTCTGCATTTTTTTAACGGTGGCATGCACCCTGCGTTTTGCTGTCTTATGGCACCTTATCTTTGTGCCTTTGCTGGTGCTGGATTTCAGAATGGGTGGCAAAGTCTTGTATGTAGCAGAACAAGCCTGGTTTTCTTTAATTTCCTTCTCTCTGAACAGATAAAGAATAAAGCATTCACTTGCAGAACCAGGCTGCTTTTTTTCACAGCAGATGAAGAGAAGAGATTTTGGAAGGAGGAAGGCCTTTGTAGCTCCCCATGTGACGATTTACATGACTTATTTTTTGCAGCTGTCCAAATTACCTCTTAAAAATCTGCATAGCTGCGATAACTGTACACACCATTTGCCCCTCCACTTTGGTTTAAGGTCACTGCCTCTTGCCACTGTGCAATGAAGCTGGGCAATAGCAGCGGGGTTTGCAGCTGTGGCCTCAAATTAGCAAAGGTGAAGCTAGGTAACCGTGGGTGAGGGCAAAGCAGCTGGCACGAAGGAGCTATCTGCCGAGACAGCTGGATATCTCTGGAGAGCAGTAACTCCCTGCTCCCAGCTGCTGCTGCTGCCAGCACAACTTCTGTGCTCCTGCTCTTTTTTTATCTCTCTCTCTGCTTGGGGCTCAGAAAGCTGAGCAGCAGCTCAGAGACCGCTTTGCTGATGGGCTTATAGATAACGTCATAGTTTCTTGCAGATGTGCAGAACAATCAGCAATGCAAACCTCTCGAGCAGAGAAGTCATGACTCAGGACAGCTTCTTTCAGGAGATGTGGCACCTAGATTTTGGTTTAGTTTCTTTATCCTTTATTTCTTTTTCACAAATGAATGCAAATATTCTTAGGTAATAAGCCAGTTGCAGCAGCCGAGACCTTTAGAACAAAACACCAACTATCATTATGGGTGCAATAAAAACTGAGGCTTGAAAAAGTTGATGTTTGCTGGCCATTCTGCCTGCTCAGCTGAGGGAAAAGCACTCCCTCTGATCTGCTTGGGTGTGTGAGAGGCAGCGCATCAGCCTCAGTGTCCTGCAAGGTGACCAAGATTTAGAGGTTGGAGAGGGACACCGGTATTTTCATTCTTCTTCTAGTGGGACCTACATCACCATTGCCGTTATTCTAACAGAAGCAGTGGAGTAGGAATACAAAAAGGAGAGTTACGAGTTTTCCAACTCTCTCCAACTTTTTTTTTCCTAAGCCTGGGATTTTATAAAGCTCTAACTCCAAAATATATTAAAAGCCTGAGCTGCTTACAAAACCTCCAGCTCCACAGGGTTTGCTTATCCCTAGTAATTATCACTTAATATTTGGCCCGGCACAGATATCTTTCAGTCTTATAAGGATAAATATATTTGTTTCACTGCTATCTGAGCTCTTTTTCACCATCAGACTGAAACCTATAGTTTATTATTCCTGGACAGAGGCCTACACACACTATGTGTTACTTCTGTAGTTCCCTCAGTCAGTGGGAAATGTTTTAGTATTATTATCATTAAATATTTTGCCAGACGCTGTGGTCTTCCAGCTTTCACATAGATAAAGAGGGAAGGGATGTGTGGCTAAAGTGCAGGCTTAAGAGATGGGAGACACAAGGGTTTTTTTCCTTATCTGTGCCAAAATGTTTAGAGACAAAAATTCCTCTGCTAACAAGAAAGGTTATAAGGCCCTTAGCTAGCTACTATCTCCTCGTACTCAGGCTTCTCAACCCATCAAATTAAATGAAGCATTTCATGACCAGAGGTGCATTTAGCAGTAAGTCTCAGGCTTAAATAACCTATGCAATAGTTCTTTACATCATTGTTTCTTGGTATGTGTAGAACAGTACAGGCTTAGTTCATACTTTTAAAGGAGAAATTAAAGGATCCTCATTGCAAAGTTCATCATTTCAGTGGGTTTAGTACCTTCTCAACCATTTTTTTGTTTTTTTACATGTATTTAATCTAAAGGGTTAATCTGGAACTGTAGATAATGGCGTTTAAATGCATGAGACCAATACCAACTTATTTAATAATGCTGCAAAAATACAAACTAACAAATTAATCTTAAACTTACATCTTCCAAGGTTTTAAGGCTCTAGTTCAGAGTGGAAATGATAAGCACTGCATGCTTTAATACCTACGAAGCCTTTAATTTATGTGACATTTACAATTTGTATATTTCTATTTTATATTTTATATTTATATTACATATCATAGCATATTAGTCTAAGAGAGCAATGTCAAAGCTGTGTGAGGCACAGTATCATAGCAAAGTATATTTCCAGTAGGAAATACACTAATTTGAGACTTCTGAATCCTCCTGTGCCATCGTGCTGCTCTCCTAATTTGTCGTTCCTGGACAAAGGTCCTGAAGCTTCTAATACTGTTTCTGAGAGTTGCCTTAACTACTGCCTGAAACTGTATGCCAGTCATCTCATTTGGGCTGATGTGTCTGTAGTTTCACCAAATATTCCCCACTGTTCAAAAGGAAGACTTATGGGCAGCGCCAGTGGTGTCACCCAGGCGAAAGAGCAAGAGGACAAGTTAGCAAAGAGCTGAATCCATGGAGAATTAAGGATTCCTAACTCCCATAGCCGTGGTCTTACTGTGAAAGGAGGACGGCTGAACCCGCACACCTCAATCAGAAGTTCACTTCTCAGACTTTCTGTTGGGCTCACTTTCAGTCCCCTGACCTCAGCCAGAGTTGCTCAACTCTGAAAATCAGGCCCCTTTAGGTACGACTGGAACAAATTGATTTCAGAGCTGAACTTGAGGAAATGCCGGTCTACTATATTACCCGTCCACCTGCACTTTGGGAGATGTAACTGGACCAGGAAAAAAACTAGGGCTCGTAGTTTGGCAGAAAGACTGGATGCAGGTGGATGTGGAAGAGCCGTATTGCCAAATGCAATAGGACACTGATCCCTTCCACCCACCCCGGGAGCCGCCTGCTTTTCCCTCAGCAGCAGAGGCCATAAGGACCAGAAACTCACACAGTGGCGAGCAAGTTAATAGTTCTCCTAATGGTCTACATGCGCTACATGCATCAAATGAAACGAGTATGAAAACGGTTCATTACCTGCCTGAGATCCAAGGTCAGGTTTTTCAAAGGAATTTAGGTACATAAAGTTGCAGGTGGACAGCTAGTAATGTTTACAAAAGCACTCGTGTGCCAGATTCCCATGGATTTCAGTATGGGTTAGACACATGGAGATAGAGTGTCTTTAGGCATCCAAGTCCTTTGAGAGGTGAAGTATTTTGCATTTACTGCAGTGTCCTGCAGGGTGCATAAGGATTATTACTACAGAGCAGCTTGTGTGCTGTGAATCCAAAATACTGGCTTACCGTGCAGTGACTTGCTCATCTTCCCATACCCAGTGGAACAAAATCTGTTACGTACATCCCACGTATCTACCATCCAGGGAACAATGCTTATTTGTGTTCTGGAAACCTTCTCTTGAGTTTACTTTTCTTATTAAGAAGAGAAAAAAGATGGGGAGGTGGGGGGAGAGAGAGGAATCAGTGTCCAGCACACAGCACATTACCAGCTACAGTGCCAATTAACGTGCCAGGATTCCCTCGCTCACACATGTTAAGTTGTTTTGATGTAACTAAACGACAGTTGCATTCAGCTGCTTCTTTCTATGGAAAAAACATCTTCAGAAGAGCAGATGAGCGTGACCCCATTTCTCATTTTGTTTCCCATTACTTTAATTGTATATATATTGAATGTATCATCTATCGTGGAAAATTGCTTTCGTCTCTGTAACATCTGTAGGACACTACTATGGCAAACACTAGTGCATCTGCTGACGCAGCTTTTGCTCCCCATTTGTTATTCCATTTCATATTCACAAATTTCAAACCTGTGTTCCTAAAACTAGCCTGCTAAACTCACTGATTTCACTGGGAAGCGCAGGTGCTCAGTGACACAACAGATCAGGCCATTTTTGTTTAGGTGTCTAAATATGCCTTTACTAGCTTAGACATTTGGACTCAATGTTTTTGCTCTGGGAGCATTAATCTTGCATCTCAAGCGTACACTAAATTCCCATTTGCTTCCTCTGTCTCAGTCTGTTAAAAATTTGGTTCCATGTTTTTATTAATACCATTCAGCAGAGGTTTTTTTCTTTGCTTCAACCACGCTGTCAACCCACTGGTTGCTCATTGGTGATCCCAAAATGATCTATAAGTAATGTTCTGTCTATGCATACAACATTCATTTTTAGAAGATGAATGTAACAGTGATGCTGAGGCCAATACTTAAAATTTCTTTGCATGCCATCCTCTACTCCTTGTAATCCTTGTAAACCAGAAGAGACTGGTTTGACAGCAGGACTGGAAGTTTTGTGTGATTAATACTGAAGCTAATTTATTCTGTGAGTGGCTCTGGTTAATCCCGTGACTGTCTGTGTGCAGCGCATGCATATCATCCCCGAATGCCTTGGTACACATGTTAACAATGGGAAAAGTACTTGGTGGAAGAATGTAACTTTCTAACTCAGCTGCTGCAGTTGGCAGAGGCTGCTCCTCCCTTAGTCCACAATTTGTCTTACTTGATCTTGTGACTGCCTGTGGAAATGCCCCAAATTATTTTTCCTGCATTCTCACCTGCAAGACTTCAAATTAGAGACAGGAAAAGCATTTCAGCAGTATTGAAATTAATGTCTTTCTCACAGCGTGCTTTCATTTTTTAACTAAATTTTTCAAAACATTTGTTTAAAGATCTAAATACACTAGTTGGGGAAAAAGAAGGAGGTAGGAAACTGCAGGGTTCCGCATGCTGAGTTCCTTTTAATCCTGTTTTTAGGGAAGTAAAGACAGTTTGCTTCCTTTCAAATGAGCTGTCAGTTTACTCTCTAAAGCGAGTAGAAGTGTTTCTGAGAGCCATAGAGATTCTAGGATATCTGCCAGGGACAAAGACATTAATGACAAGGCTGGAAATACCTGGTTTTGACTTCTTGCCTTTTTTTTTCCAGTTGGTAGCATCACCTCACCCCAAGGGGTGCATGCACCTTGTGATGTCAGAGCCAAGATTAATATTTGGGACTGGGCCTGCAAGCCATTTTTACCCACTCCTCCAAGTATAAGCAGTTCCTTCTCAGACCCCATCAGTAGCAGAACCTGCCCAGTGACAAGGCCCAGCAAGATAATGCTTTAGAAACATCCCAGATTTTGTGTATGTGTGTGTGTGTGTGCGCGCGCCCGCGTGCATGTCCCCTGGGCAAAGCAGGCAGAGAATTTTGGTTTTTTGCTTCTCCTATTCTGCTACTGCAGAAAGGACCCCAGCTGTCTGTAAGTGCTCTTCAACCAATTTATGTCAGTTCAACTGCTGAAAATCAGTTTTTTGTGACAGTAAAAATTTTATATATATATATACACACACAAAGCCCACATTATATATACTTACAAAATTAAACATGATCTACTCTAGTTTGCTTAAATCACAGAAATCCCTGGGCAAAACAGAATCCAGGTTAGAGACAGTGAGAACATTTTGAGAAGCACTGAGCCCTGTCTTGCAGCTCCCATCTGAAAGATGCACTTGTATCCATCTCCTGAAGGACCATTTCTAACGTTGTGTGTCTGTAAATCCTTATAGCGTTTTGAACGTCTCCTATATTGAACCTTTGATCAAATTAATTGAGCTCCTTGCAAAAATGAATGGCTTTAATTTTGTAATATCTTGGGCAAGTAATAAGGATCACATAATGTATTAAGGAATTCCTAAGTTTTTGAAAAGGAGTGAAACTGGATAAGTAAAGCTCATAGTTTTGGGTTTTTTTAAACTGATTAGCTAGTTTAGTTCAAATGTCTAAATGCTCACATGTAACATATTCAGAAGACTCTGAGTCCTTTTCCAAGAGGCATGCAAGTTCCTAAGTTCCTGAGACTTTCCATGGGTGTTAGGCTTGCTAAGTATTTTAAGAAGAAAAAAACCTAACCAAAACTTGATGGTTCTACATCACTTTTGGTGCTTTGCAAATGTTAAGTTCCAATCATCTCAGTTTTTATTTTAAGCACAAAAGCCTCTATTTTCATCTGAAAACTGTTCTTTTTTTGGGGGGGTGGGGTTAAGAGACTTTCTGGTCTCTTCCTTGCTTGATAGAACTGGCTTCCTTTTCTTTTTTTGAATCCCAAACAGCATAGCCTTACAGTGGCCAGTAACCTACTTCTTGATAAAACAAACTAGTAAAGTATTGTAAATTCAGCACAAGACAAAGATAAGAGGGGAGAAGCTTACATTAGTGCAAATGTAAACATGGAGTTAGAGTTTGTATGTACTTAAGCCGTTTACACATTTACGCCTCATTCCTGTGTGTGAACTAGGAGAATGATAAAACCTGCCGAAAAGCGGTGGAAATTGAATTGGAAAAGTCCTTGCTGATTTATTAAAAAACGCAAACAACACCTCTCAAGTTTTTCCATCCCTGGCTCTAATACTTCTGCTGGGGCAATCCTCCATTGAATCTTCTCTCAGTGGGAGTCTGCCACTGATTTCAGTGGAAATAGCTTTTGGTTCTTCTGCTGTAAATCCCCTGTTAAGAGAATCCTACTAATCGGTAATGACTCATTTGGAAACAGAACTTGTGAGCTGTTCGAAAAAGCCCTCTTCCGTATTTAGCACTGCTTAAGATGTATCATTTAAAAAAAATCATATAACGAATTAGCTCAGGAAATACAACTGAAAAGTTCCCTTTTTTTCCTCAAACCCAGCCTCTTCCTCTCTCTACTCAGGTCCTCCCCCCTCAAAAAAAGTGAAGTATATAATAATGCCAGTAATTAAGTGTTATGTGATTTTTATTGCCTTGCAATTTATTACAAATGTTGTTGTGGGTGGTACAAAGTATTTGAACAGGTTTTCAAACTAGTCAGAAATTTATTAAATATTGGTGATTGTTATTACAGGTTGTGTTTTATGATCTAAGGTTGATTTATGTGTACAAAAACCAAAAGGCAACGCAGTGTAACTCTTTCAGCATTCTTCTTATGGTAATGCTCCACAATACGCAGCCAACCTCTCCAAGCTGAAGGGGCTCTACATAAACTGAAGAACAAAAAGTGACCATTACTGAAGCAGAAACAAAAGCAAAAATATTCTGCATGCCCTGCTGCTTCCACTAATTTGGGTCGGGTTTGTAGGTAGTCAGCTTCTCCACAGAGTTATTTGGAAACTTTAGGAAACCTGAACTTTAGATGTTGGATTCAGAATGTTTTGCTAAACTACATGCTGAAGATCACTTGAAATGCACATGTAGAATATCTCCCAAAGAAGGAGTCAAATAATTGCTGTTATGATGCATGTCTGATTAAAAATCTATATGATAGATTCAGGGAAAGGAACAGGGCAAGTCATGTATAGCAGCTAGAACATAAGGTTACCCAGATTATTTCATGATGTACACTTTTTAAACTGTGCAGTAATGAGTAATTGTCAAAAAAGGTCACATGGATGTGTTTGCCCTGCAGATGTCCTACAGATCCCAGGCTATCTAGCTGATTTTCTCAGAAGTGCTGGTAGACCCTCCATCTCCTATTCCATTTCAAATACAGATTGTAACATCAAACACACCATGCAAGGATTCCCCATACATCTCCTCTCATTTGTTTTCCCTATTGGTCACCCATCAGAAATGATTCCCATCCTGACTCATTTGAGAACAGATAATAATGAACAGCAACTAACCAAAGAAAATCTTAAATTTGAACAGGATGTTTTCAGATAAATAAGAAACATGCTTCTGCCTGGAAAAAAAAAAAAAAAGGAAATTCAAATGCAATGGCTGTTTATGTACATAAAGGTTTTCCTGACCCTTCTTTCCCCCCAGCTGGTAGGAAACTGTGGATATTTGTTCCATCCTACATTATGATGGAGAGTCTTGAGGGAAAAGGGCATGGCTGTTCCATGCACTAAGGTGGTACTACCTTTTCTCCCCAAGCCTGGCATGGCTGAGCTTATAGACAACTAACTTCCTGGTCCAGAGATTGGGCACTAATTCATCTTCAGCTGCCAGAGGCAGTGGTGGTTGGGAAATGAGTCACATCTCCCTCTGCTTCTGTTGTTGAAGCAGAGGGATTACCAAACTAATAAACTGCAAGACTGTCTAGGTTTCTCAAATTGTAAGGTCCCAGAGGGAAAAAAAAGTATGGCTCGGGCTTTGGGCCATCTCTATGGAATTGCATTGCAGCAGCAAAAGGTTTCTGCTGCTTTTCCGCCTCCAAAACCCATGGGATTTTTTTCTCACATCCTCAAAAGCAGGGCAAAAAGATTAGTATTCCTAAGGAAGGAAGTAGTCCAAGTGATCCTCTGGATTGCCAGGAGAGCAACAATAACCCCAACAAGACATATATTCAAATCCGTGGTGGGCTGATGAAGAATAGTCTCACTTTTGATCTGAGTTTCATTCTGGCCTTGAAAGAAAATCCTGTCTAAACCAATCAAGGATCCACATGGACATTTTCTCTTCAGCCTCTTCGCTCCACCATGCTGTGCCTGTCAGCATAATCCCAAACGTCACCTAAATTAAAACATGACACTGCACACAGGGCTCTCCCCTAGGCAGCAGATTAGAGAAATGTCCTACAGTTTAAGCCACCTTTGGAAAGTTCTAGAAGCATTGTACTGATCAAAAAAAAGAAGTATCATGCTGAATAGAGTAGAGGCTTTTATTTATTCACTAGTTGCTGGAGATTTTGGTTTAAAAATTGTGTAAGCTCTAAATCTTTGGCGCAAGTTTTAAGTCTCTGCTGAATCCATTAAAACACAAAGCTGCAGCAAAGAGGCACATCGTTCCTTCTTTAGGCATTTAACTCCCATTTACATCAATGTAAATTAGATAATTCACACATCTGGTCCTTCATCTAACATTTCCAACTGTGTCCTGAACTTCAGACACTAAAAAGGGCCTATTTTTAATACTAACCAAGTCACCTTCAGGAGTCTAGGTGCTGCTACGGTGAACAAAATTTGG
Source organism: Chionis minor (assembly GCA_013398295.1). Lineage (NCBI taxonomy): Eukaryota > Metazoa > Chordata > Aves > Charadriiformes > Chionidae > Chionis > Chionis minor. Next base: position 395,855 of record VZSF01010828.1, on the reverse strand, counting down.
CATTCCAAGGTAGAGGCACCTAAAGTCCCTAATTATTTTTAATCTATTTTGTATCTTCATTTGCTTTTCTATAAATGCAGGCAAAACTATATACAGCTTCTCTAGTTATATTTCTATCTTCCATCTTTAATTTCAGATTTATGGCATGTAGATAAATATTCCTTTTCTTAACTTTGGGGAAAGTTTGATTTCCTCCACTATTCCTTAATCAATCCTAAATGTCTCCACATTTGCTATTTTCACTAAAAATATTACTAAAAATATATGCATGCATATGTGCCCATACACAGACATCTACATCCATAATTATTGTTTAGGTGATTACACATACAGGCTGTGCATTTTGCTTGATATGGTAAAAACACACACGTTAAAATACAGTTTTATTATGTAGTGTTCATAATGTCCATTTCAGCATCATTCTCATTATGTAATATATGCATTTCAGAAGTATGTTTAAATTCAACGCAGTTTAAAAGGCAGACAGTTGTTTCTCTCTAAAGAACATATTCTTCTGTGGATAGGTGAGACACTTGCTTTTGATTTTTCATCACAAATCATTCTTTTGGTCTGTTGATGGTTTCATTGGTTTTTGTCTAGAACACTTCCAGGCCGTTAACTGGTTTCAGAAATAAATACAATAATTCAGGTGGTGTAAAAAGCAACGTGAAGATCCGCACTAAGTGCTTTGAGTGCAATCCAGAAAACACGTTTATCTCTAGGCACACCCTTGTATCGTTTGTAGCCCGTGACTGAAACTTCGAATCCAGCGACACCGAAGTCAAATCTTCCTTTGAGCTCTGTAATGCTGGGGCTTCACCTTGCCAATCTTTCGTCAATGCATTGTGGGCACATTGCTGTACAGCTTAGAAGAGGGATCCTTATCTACGGTGACTTCCTTCTCTCTGACATTACACTCCATGGCAGTGCCCCAGCCAGGAAACTTCTCCTAGAGATTTAAGTGCGTTTTCGGGTCAGTGTCGTGTTTTGGGTTGTTGTGGTTTAATTTCAGCAGCTAGAAGAGGCCTAGTTAGAAAGTAGAGTTACTGAACAAAATTGGTCCTGTTTTACCTCAAACCAGTACAGTCAGATAGCATGACTTCATTTTGTATCTTCCTGGACACATATCTAGTCATCATCTAGGCAGCTTGCTGGGTTGTCTCTGCCTCCAAAATATGCTCAATGGCCTTTCTAGGCACTAACTGTAAGAAGCCACCATGATGCTAAATTAGTGTGTTGGTCATCTTCTAGGTACTGGCCTTTCCCGGAGACTTTTTTTTTTCACACAGAAAAGTGGAGAGAAAAGGGCCAAGGGTTCCTGGTGGGGGCACTGTGAAGGACAGCAGCTGAACATGGGTGAGTCCTGCATGCGAGTGTGTGGAAAACAAGGATCATCCCTCATCCCAGCCCTTGCATTCATAGAAGGGGTGACAAAGCCAGGACTTTGCCCTTTTTCAGAAGTCTATGATTTTTAGTTCGAGTACCATGTCTGTGGTTCAGACATTCTTCTGCTTAAACTTTGCTCCTTGCTTTCCCATCACATTTTCCTGTTGGGGGGGGGGGGTTAAACTGGAAGTATGGAAATGCTCCCCTGAAGCCCCAGATGAGTTTCCCAGACGTGTGTGTGAGCCCTGGGCAGCACTGGGGAGCTGGCTGCCCTGCAGGGTTTCACCTCCCTGGAAAGGGGTTGGAGGAGCTCCAGGGCCACAGGGATCACAAGGAGAGGCTATTTGCCTCAGAAATGTCTGGGTTTTGAGCAGGTGGGACCCCATGGATTGAGCCCACTCACAGCAGACTGGTGACCTTACACGATGGGGCTGAGCCAGGTTGTGACAGATGGTATCCCTGGATCTGAGACTGGGTCCTGGCTCTTACTGTTTAGTTAATTAATTGGGAGGAACATACAAATTAACTTGATAAATTGTGAATACAGTATAAACCCCTCTGCTTTTGTAGATAGCTTTAATCTTATGCTGGAGTAAAATGATGAGTAAAGTCTAAGTTGCTGGTAGATTTTAGTGTTTTTCTCCTGGCCCTTGTCAGTTGATTCACAGATGTAATTCTGGAAGGACACTGCTAAAAGACCTATGAGCTGATGGCATTTGTTGGATAGGCAGAACTGATGGGCTAGAGACATTCCTGGCACTAATATGTACCTCAGCAGGGTTTATCTCTAGCAAGTCCTCATAGTAAAGCTAACTTGGTGGAGTGTATTTTTCCACAGCAGACATAATCACCAAAATGATGTATCTTACGTCAGGTAGGCTAGAAGTCTGATTTCTGAGGCTGCTGCCTGAGATGTTTTACGTAATTAAGAGAGAAAGAAAAAGAGACACAAACACCCACCCTCCACCGACACTGGTGGACATTCCTGTGCCAGTGGGACAAATGAGTAGACTTGGTTCGTTGCGATGCTTTGGGGTGCAGGCTGCCACTTGGGGAAGGGCTGTGCCTGTTGAATGCAGACCAGCATTTTGTGGATTGCAATGACACAGGGAACCAGGGACAGCAGGACAAGGGGGAGCACTGGCCATGAAGCCCTTTCTTGCAGGCACACCCTCCATGCCAGCAGCTCGTGCGGAGTCAATTGTCCCAGCTAAACCTCTGGAGGAATGTTCTCCTCTTTGGTGAGCTTCCGATAATACACACACTTTAAAGCATTTTTCTATCCCAGCAGTACAACCAAAGGAGCTGCCAGTCTCAGGGCAAGAGGCCCACCCTCTTCAGCCAGCTCTTTTGAGATGTGGGTGATGCCTCTGTGCCAAGACAGTCCATTTACCTCCACAGTGGCTTTTTCCAGCAGGTTTCCAGGAATGAGAAGAACAGCTGGAGAAACTGAATATCATGCTTCATTGGTGGGGGGAAATTCTCTGTACTGCAATATTAGTACTCATTGCCTGTTGTGGTCACCAAGCACTGTCATCAACGAGGTTTCAAGGGGCTGGTAAGGAAGTGGGATGTACTGAAGCTCTCAAGCTTGAGCAATTCAAGTCCAGAAGGGTAATGCAGGGAGTATGTTTATCATGTAAACAGTGAACTGTCTGTAAAAAGGGAAGTTTTATGCAGCGATGGGGATGTGGGAAATGAGAAACCACAAATTAATGAGAAACCCTACCGAGGTTAAAGTAATTCGCTGATTAATTTTGATTTCGCTTCGTTTGGTCAGAGTGGAAGGGGGAAAAGACACAGCATTGCATGATAAATCTATTGTTGGCACAGGTTTGAGATTATTCATAAGTGAGGTTAACCCACATCAGTACCAATAGTTTATGGTGTTCCATTCTACCAGGTATTTTGTATGTGCCACCTGAACAGCTGTTTCAGGCAAATTTTTTTGAAACATTACTGGAAATCATCTCTTCTCTGTTTACCTGCAAAGCACCAGTAGGGTTCTCTGGTATTTATTTGTTAGGGGGAATTTTGAGAAATAAGTAAGTCACTAAAAATACTGCTGTAGTGATATTGTGACTAGAAGCAACCTAACTTTCCAGTCTGATTTTTTGGGACCTTCCAAGTATAGTTACAGGGTTGTGTAGAAAAACAGGAATGTCCCCTTTCTAGTCTGCCTACGCCTAGCCCTCAAGGTCATGCAGAAAATGACTTCCCTCCAATATCAGGATTTATTCTGATTGCTCCTTTTTGCCAAGGCAATATTTTTAGGGACTATTTCTCCAATTTGAGAAAAGGCTGAGAATGGTGGGAAGGTAGAGGATAGCTTCATTTTTAGGAACAGAGATGAGTCACAATTCTTAAAGGTTGTAGGTTTTTCAGTAATCCTTCTGGAAATGCATAGTTGATGCAATTTATGACAAAATGCCCATCACTGATTATATAGATATCAGAGTAACAACTTGTAGCCCAGAACAGTGACATTTGAGGTGAGGGAAATGGTTTTTTACCAGGATTGGGACAAAGGTAAAAGCTTACTTTGCAGCAGAGTTCTCAGTTGCTTTTTAAACCTTTGCCTGCCTGGAAAGTGTTCAGAAGCTTAGCTGTGACACCGGTGGTGGCAGAGAGAGCTCAGGTCAGTTTGGCTCCAAAGCGTAGTGCTTTGTCCTTCACCATATCATATCCTCACATGTGGGAACAGTTCCCACATTCCAGAGCTGGCAGCAGTTTTCAAGTTATTAAAAGAGAAAAAGAAAGAAAAAAAAAACCCCACAAAATTATTTCTTTTTTACTTTCTAAATATGAAATTCTCAAATTAAAGTGGCATGTACTGCAACAAAGGCTATATTAAATGCTGGATTAGTTGCAGGATGAAGATCCTTTACCTTATGAATCATCTAGCAAAAAATGGGTGCTTTATACCAAAGAAGAGAAACTAGGAACTTCCCCACTGCAGTTTCCAATCAGAAGTAACATTGCGCTCTAATTCTGGCAGATTGCGATATGCCAGGCTGTCACCATACTGATGCTGTTTGATGCTGCTTGAGCAAACTGGCCTTCTAATCCGAAAGACTGGCCTTCATTTATTGCATTTTATTTTGAAGTGGTTTAGAAAGTTACAAGCTTCACTCCTGAATTTGCCAAGAGAAACCGAGTGATTTTTTTGTAGATACCCCAAGATATTTGTAGGAATAATTTCAAATAAGAGGGACTGGAATCTCACAAACTACTGGATGTTGCATCTGCATTCAGTACACAATTTCATATCAGCCTACTTCTATCTGCTCTACCTGCCATGTTTTCTTGTTTCTTTCTCATCTTGACGTCGTTTTAAGAGCAGGATCTTTATATAAAAGCTTTCTAATATATCATCTATATCATTACATAAGCATACAATATTGAGCACCATGGTTCTGAAGCATGACTTGCACGGTCACTTCTGGAAAGGTGACTTAGAAAAATTATCTGACAACTTGATGCACTGATACACATTCAAACAGAAGAGAAACTTCTAGGTATAGAGGATGTTGACAAGCTCCAGGACGAGGAAGAATTAGGAAAGAAACTTTCTTAGAAAAGCTTGCTTTAATCTACCTTGGTGAGAGGTAGGAATGTTTTCGCATGAAGAACAGGAAGAACAAGAAAGTGCAAAAGACAGCAACAATCTCTACTCTTCCAGCCTTCTGTGGATTAAGAGAATAACAACCACCACACTATTACATGAGAAGTGTAGAGTCATGATGACAGAGCACAATTTGACAGCAGGCCATTTTAGGGCCTTCTGACTGCATTTAGAAAGCACTAATATGATGCTAAAGTATCCATGCTATATGAAAGTTAATCTGGTCATTTCATCTTCTGAAGGCAAATTCTTTAAATGAATCATTTATAAATGAATGCTTCACTTTCAAGATGAGAGCAAGGCTAAATCTTCACACGTGCAGGTACATTTATTTGCTCTCTTTATTCTAAAGCTGGCTGGACATGAAGAATTCAGGGCATATTTAGCTCACACATAATTGCCATGCATCCATTGCTTGTACATGCAGCTATCTTGCATTTGACCAGCTTAAGACATGGGAAAAAGTTTTTTGTTGCATTTGTCTCTTTGGACTTGGCTTAGTTGCTTTTGCGTGTTGCAATGTAAAGTAATTTATGCAGTATTAATGTAAAAGCAAGGTTGAAAGAAATAAGAAAGCTTGGGGTTGCTTCAGGAATGTTATTCCTGTAGTGTGGTCATGTTGCATTTGTACTTTACAACCAAATTGTTGATTTGTTGAAGTTGCAGTATCACTATGATCTGAATGTACAAAGTTGATTTATTGACAAGGTAAAAGCATGTGAGAAAGAGACAATATTCCCTTCCAGATTGAATCATATGAGAAAAAAAATAGCCATTTGGGAAATTATTGTCTCCTATGCACAAGAAGTAACAGGGAAATTTCATAAATGAAGTGTCTGCACAGATTGAAAGCAAAACTTTTGAAAATACTCAGAACTCTAACAGATGAGAAATGCCTACAATGTTGACAACTCCTATCAAACTCTCCTTCCAAATATTTCCAGCTTTCCAGGTGATACAGATGCTTGGCTCTTTCAGAGCATCAACGTTCACAGTGTTTCATGTCTAGCAGTACAGTTCTGACTTTCTGTGGATAAGCCAAGACAATAATTTGTGGATGTAAATCCACCTTAGGTCAAGGTCAGATCTGAGTTCAAAGAAGTCTAAAGTTTCAGTTCAGATTTGTTTACTGTGAAATCTTGTTAGACCTCTGTTGCCCTTTATGTCTTTCAACACAACAATTCAGTGATGGTGATTAATTCACAGGAGCCCACAAGGAGCCTCTTCATCGCGTTTTACCACCTAATTGAAAATAAAGTTGAGAGGCTTCTTTTCTTCTCATGATGCTGACGGAGAAATGGTATCCCTAGGACTCGTAAAAATGTTCCTATCTGTACCACGTTTTATAACAGTAAAACTTGTAGTGGCGAAAACTCATCTTCTTGTTCCAGCTCTTCCCCAGTAATGATGCCTGTTGTGCAATGCTGCCATTATAGTTACTGGGTCTTATTAACCTAAAAGCTTTGATAATCCCTGTATCTAGACTGAGAAAAGATAGATAATTCTCAAGATTTCTGAAAAGAAGTGCAGAAGTCCTAAATGAAACATTTGGATCCATGAAATATATATAGCCATTTTTTTCACAAGGCAGGTCTTTTGTAGGCCCCTTGATAAATGAGTGCAAGCCAGCAATGTGATAGCAACAATACTAAAGCCACACTTCTAGTGATATTTCTACCATCAGGTCAAAGCATCTCAATGTTTCACTTGATATCAAACTGGAAGCAGATTCTGTTTCCATTAAGGGCTGTCTCAGAACTGAAAATTCACAGTGCCTGAACAACAGCCCCACTCCCCTTCAGCATTTTGTGTGTGATTCCCTCACTACAGAGTACATGTGGGTTTCAATTCAATTTTCCCCTTGAGACACACTGTGCAGAAGCATATTAAGTGGCACTGTATGGGTGGATGTGTCTTCAGTAGTACCATCCATACAGTAGTTCTCAGCCTGAGTAATCTGTCAGAGTGAGGGCCTTTTGCTGTAGTTCAAACGTTCCTGAAATCCAGAGGGGATCTGATTTCATGAGTCTAGTAGAGGTTTCTCACAAAAATAGAGGTATTTTCAAGAGATCCAGAACCACAAATCCAGCCCCCATTGAATTTCAGTTTCCCTTACAGGTCGTTATTGTTTTCACCACTTTATGGCAGTACTGGCCAAAATCAATCTTTTACAACTCCACTTCCTAGTCATACTAAAAGAAAAAAAGGTTGGGCCATTTAATTAGAGCTATTTTTATTTTCAAAATGAGGAAGGCATTCTGAAAAAGAAATTGTTTTTGCAGCCAATTCAGGGACCTTCTGTCTACAAAATCTGCTCTAGACACTTTCCCACCACAACTTTCTTTCCATTATTAGGAACTTACACCATGTTGTATTTAGCTTGGTATTTTGCCAAAAAACGTTCTTTAGGTCTCTATAGTACAAAATCTGACAGAAAGCATAACACAAGGAAAAAAGGTATTTTTAAGTCCCTACTTTTTTCCATTTTCCCATCAGAAAATTTTTTTTAAAAAATATTAGTAATATAAATCCATCTCTGTTCCAGTTTTTGCTCTGGTTATTTATACCCTTTAAATATGATCCATGCAGAGAAGTCCAAAGTTATTAAATCCGTTCAGATAGTCCTTCAGAATCTGTTCAGAAACTGAGTGTACCTGGCACAGGCACCAAGTATTTCCTTTTGGTTTCTGAGCTAGAAGTAAGACTTGAAGTAAATGATTTTCTGCTATGATAATGATGATACTACCAGACGTCCTGAGTGGAAAAGGCCAGGGAGGTTCCAATCCTGACTCACGTTCTGATATTGTCTCTTTCTTTTTTACCTTAGGAAAACTCAGCTCAGATTCCGTCTGTGGTTTTCAGTAAGAATAGTGCTTTTCCCTTCTTCCTGCACAATTTTCCAGCCAGATTGACTGAACTACAGAAAGGTCAAATGACTTACTTGGAGGGTAAACCATGAGTCAGTAGCACAGCTAGCATTGAATCAAATCCTTTCCTGTCTTCCAGTCCAACCACTAGACAACACACAATTGCTTTCATTGACCAGAGAGCTTTAATGAAGTCAGCATTAGCTGTGGTATATGCTAGCATGAGTCTCTGAACAGTGTTAGTATACACTAATATGAGTCTGTCAAAATCAGTCACCTTCTACCAGCAGTTCCTTTGGTATGTGGCAGACAGCAGACCTTGGGTCCCTTTCTTTGCATGCCTTGTGTCCTGTCTGTGCATATTGCTATTTACACACTTAAGTCATGCAGCTGGGCTCCCATCTGCACCGGGAGTTCATGTCTACATTTCTATTCAGGGGCTGAACTATAGCCTTCATTCTCAGTCTTCGGGTCCTGGAACCTCCAACAGGATTTCAGCTGCCCTTCCTTCACAGTCAAGAAGAGGGAAAGGGCCCATTATTCTGTTCTCTAGTAATATGAGATCATGGTTTGGAGAATGTTCAGAAATGCTGGACAACATAAACTCAACAATCTACTTTGACCTTAGACTCTACCGATGTTTGGATTTAGCTGACCTATATGCATCTGCACATATTTTGGCAGATAAATGTCTGGAAAATTGCAGGGAGACCGATGGAAGATACGGTAAAAAACAGAAAATATGTCTGAAAAGGAGCTTGAGCAGGCATCTAATCTATGCTCCTCTAAAGCAGCATGGGCTTTATCTACATCATTTCTAGCAAGCAACTCAGTTCCTATCCTCTGCCTCCCCAGGCAATCTGTGCCATCACGTCACAACTCAAATTATTAGGTTAGACATCAAGGGAACCTCTCTTGCCCTCCCTCATTGAAATAAGACTGTGTCATTCATGTATATGAAGTAAAGCAATAAAAAAATAGAGCTTATGCAATATGGAATGGTATGTATTACAAAGTCAATGGTACAGAAGTAAATGTGTCTTCAGCAAGAATGCCCTTTCTCTTACAGTATCTTTTGCAGTACAAAGAGCCTTTCCACCCCCTCTTTTTACTGAATAATGCCTGGTTCTGCCTTTCTCCTAATAAGGCTCTATTTACAAAGATTTTCCAAATGTTATTCTACACAACTGCCTGTGTATGTGAAGAAAAGGTAATAGGAAAAAGACATAGTTTTCAAATGACACTGAAGTTTTGACTTTTCAACTTTTCAAAGCCAGGAAATTAATATTGAATCATCTGACTGAATTTGCTGTGCTGTGCTGTGATGTTTTCGGTCATACAGCATAGGAGATAACCACTGTTCAGAGACCCTGCAGTAACTCAGCTAAATAGGATGCATGGAAGATGACGTTTCTGCTATAAATCATCAGGTCTATTGTGTATATGTGTAAGAGAAAGGACTTGGGAAGTAGGGAAATACGGGACTGTGATGGAATACCAAAAGGAACTTCTTAGCATGTTTCTTTTACTGATGACTGGTTGGCAGCTTAAAAAAAAACCCCTCTAATATAAAGTCACCATATAAATTAGAAATGGAAAGAGCTACTATTAGATCATCTTTTCCATCCTCCTGTCACTGTGGAATTGTTCCCTACAGTGTATTCTTGAGTGTTTTGTCCAGTCTTCTCTGAAATAACTTAAGCAACAGGGTTTCCATTGCTTTTCCTTGGAATCCTACCCCACACTGTAGTAGATCTTGTTAATAGGAAATGTTACTCTAAAGCATAAATTTTCCTGCTCTCAGTTTCATCTCATGAATTCCACTTACACTCCCTTCTCTGGTCCTAATCAATTCCTTTGTCTCTTAAGTGTTTATATCTTCTTAAGACTTATAGGGAATTATCATAGCCTAATTAGATGTCATTCAGCCAAGATATGTGCAAAGCCCATTCCCTTCGTTTTCCTTCAGCCCACATCTAAGCCTTGGATCATTTTTTCCCCTCTCTGAAGTCCCTTCAGTTTGTCATCGAGTCACCCTCAATTTAAGTTGAAGAGAGGTCTGGTCCCTACACTGCAGCCGGAGACGCGGCGATCAGGTTTCCAGAACACCAGCAATCCCCAACTCACCACAGAGTCAGATGGAGAAGACTGGCCACGGAGACCACTCAGGAAGAAGAAGAAAATAAAGGAGAGTGGCAGTTTGCAGGGAAAGAGACACGTGAAATGCCAGCAAAACAGCATAAACAGTGGCCCCGGGGGTGGGGAAGAGCCACAGCAAACCCTTGCAGGAGGGCTGGGAGCTGTGCTGCCCCACGGCAGTGAGGTATGGCACCAAGGGCTTACACCCTGGCTGACGGCCCCAGGCAGTGCCAGAAGGGTAGAAATGCCCCCAAATCGCTGCGCGCCCACCCCACACTGGTCGCACCAGGCAGGGCTGGCGTCACCGCTTTGCCGGCATTGCTAACCATTTTGCAGTGTCCCACATCATGACCTCATGAGTGGCAGCAACCTGGGAGAGCGTGTGTTTCGCAGATGGACAAAGCTCACTCTGTGCACAGGTTTTTTTCCTTGTGGCTGTAAAGTTAAGGAGTGGGAGAAAAACCTGGGCTGTATCATAGCCTCCTGGTGGTCCACCCCCTCCGCCCAGCCCTGCAGACTGTCCAAAACGTTGTCATTTTACCCCAGAAGGCAAGCAGGCCTGGGGTAGATCCAGAATGGATTACAACATAATCCAATTCACAGGGAGGGGTATTTTTGAAAGAGGATTTTTTTTTTTTTCTGGCTGGCTGCCAAAAATAAATAAATGCTGTAAGTATAATGTAATGTTTTTAGAGGGCATGGTGATGGAAAGAGAAGGCTCGTTTCCATATCCACATTAGAGAGCAGGAGGGGGTAATCTGATTTTTGCAGCGGTGTGCAAAGCAGTCTGAGGGTATGTAAGGTATAAATGCTGGTATTTCACACTGAAATTTCAAACACAGTATTAGTCTGAAGAAAGCAGTGCTTCGTTTCTAATCAGAACAATGTACTATGGGAATTTGGTCTACATCTCAGCATCAAAAAGCCTCTGCCTGAACCTTTTGTGACCTTCAGAGAGTTTTGCATAATTAGCTTGATTAAAGACACAGCACAATTTTAGCACCAGGGACCAAAAACCACTAATTACTGAGGATCGCATGTTTTGCAAAATAATACCATTCATGTGATTATTTGTTTTCCTCTAATCATTTTTGAAATATTATTCCATTGCATCCACTTGAATTGCTGGTTGTAACAGATAGCCAGTTCCCAAATAAAACGTAAGTCTCCACAAAAATGTTTCCATTGCATGAGAAACTGTTATTGGATTTCTCTAGTGTCATAGGGCTGAGTTTGATGTTTGTATTAGGGATATGACTGAAAAAGACCCGCACTGCAAATACTTTTCAGCTATGTATGCTGTCCCTTCACGGGACCTTCCTCAGACTTTGCTTTTACCATTTTGATTTTAGTGTGTTAATCTCAAATTTTCAGTGTGGCAAATCCAGTAAAAACTAGACCCAGAATGCATGATGGTACACAGCATTATTCACAAGATAAACATGAGGACTTGTAACAGAGGGCAGTACTGCCCTAATACTCCTTGGACCATGCAGGGTAGAAATTGAGTATGCAGCACATCCCCAAAGCATTGCCAGAATGGAGATACCTGTCCCTTGATATAAATAAAACGCACCCCTTTGGCAAGGCGACCCACCTGCCTGCTGCATGCTAAAATGGAGACTGCCTAGTTGTTTTCTTTCCACTCACACAAGAAGTGGTAATTTCCCACTGCCTGAGGGTGGTGGAAAGAAAAATGCTCAGAATGTCCCAAGCGTCCCAGGCCCAGACGGAGAGCTCTTTTATAGGAACCTTATCCTCTGCCAAACATCATTTTTCTGCACTGCTTTGGTATGGAGTGGCTGTGGATCCCTGCCCGTCCGCTTGCCTTTTCTAACACGTTTCCTGACACACTCCCTGTGTCTCAAACAGGGGAAAAAAAAAAGGAATCAGGCAAGTGCAGTTGGGTTCACACAATCTCAGTTCACGTGCCTATGTCGCTGTGTAAGGCCAAGCTTACATCCTGCTCCTCTGTCCAGTTTCCAGTAGCTTCCAAATTGAAGAAAATGGCAGCAGCGTTACAGAGCTTGCAAGCTATTTAAACTAACTCTGCCCTCGTCCACACTGTACCTACAGACCTCATGGTCCGCTAGCCTGCTGCACAGATTTGTGCAACCCTCTGCTGTTAGCACACCCTCATTGCTGTGAAAGATCTCAGCTCAAGACCTTCATGTGTTAAAATAAATTAAGGAAGTTGCAAAATCTGTTGGTACAATAATAACAGTGGGTGTTCTTACAGAAACCAGTATAAGCTGGTTGAGTGGCACATCTGGGATGGTTTTAAGAAGAAACTTGATTAATACCACAGATGACTGCTATTTAAAGCTACTCGTTTTGATGCGTAGTTTGGGGGAGGTTTAGTTTACCCCTAAGGAAAAAGCAGGAGTTAATACAGACAGTGAGTGTACGTGCTCTACTGGACACTATTAATCGCCGGCAATTTGGATTTCATATTTTAAATGTTTGGAACTTGATTAGAATAAATGAGAGGAAATTCCAATAGGGCAAAAAGTGCAAGGAACACGGCAGCAAATCCCTCTCCCCCTTAGATTAGAGATTTAACCTGAAGATCAGGTGAGACAATCTCATTTGGAAAGTAAAGTGAAGGAGAAATAAAAGGTCAGTTATGATGTGTGGTTAAAGAGGAATCTGCTGCAGCTCATTCTACAAGACTAAGAAACAAACAAACCAACTACTTCACCCAAGGAAAGTGAGGTTTAAATGAGAAATGAACTGGGCCATGACAGTAGATAAAGGTAGGAGAGGACATGAGCATAAGTCCACAATGATAAATGCTGCTTGTTGAATACTATGTATGACAGTTAAATGCCAGTGAAAGCGGATCAATACATTTATGGGTTGGCCCGTTGTTGTTCAAAGATTCCTGTTTCCAACACTCCACTTGCCGGGATGTAAGGTATGGTAAGGGTTGAAGACTCTCGGCTTGGAGGAGCTTGGAAGAAACTCATATTCAGTAAAGTAATGGGATACCATAGTACTTATCCAAAGGAAGTGGTGTGAAATAATAGGTGGGATACTGGCATTACTGGGATTACTTTTCTAAGTAATTAGATGTGGCTTTTATTAACCAGCACTAGGAAGTGGACGGAAGGAAATTAGAGGAAGAAGCTGGAAATCTTTTACTTCAAGACTTCACGTGAATCCTTGGGAAGTGAGGAGTGAGTTAGAAATAGGGTGAAGGACCATATTTGCAGAGTACAGTTTACAAAGGGCCAAGGCCACATAGACTCTACTAAGGAAATGCAGCTCTGCTCTTTGCCAGAGAGCCTGATCTGAGTATCTCCATTCAGAAGTAGTGAGGATGAGTGGTGAATCCTCCATAATGCATGGGAACTTTTAAAAAGCCCTGTGACACTGTGTGTCTTTGCGGGTGGGGGGAGCAGGTTCTTGTCTTGGTATAAGAGAGGTTAAGATCAATGCAGCTTTTGGGATGAATAGGTTTTAGGCAGCACTCAGTTTAGCATACGGACTAGTTGCGGCGCCATATGGAATGTGATGATATTATAGCAATAGATGTAATGGATCTGATTGTGATCTGGCTTGCACCAGTTCTAGGCAGATGCAACTCAGTTTTAATGGACTTACCACAGCTTCACACTAAATGAAGTGAAATGAGTTTTGGGTACAATATATCTACATTAAGCAATGAAAGACTTGTGATTTGTGTGATATCTTTTTTAATTTATCTTCTTTTTTTTTCTTTAACTAAAGTTCTAGCATGTTGTGTGGGGAGACATTTTTTATTCTTATTAACAGTTGCCATTCTGTTTGTTGTAAGCTGTGTGTGTGGGTTCCTGTGCAAGACAAAAGCATGGCACTGCGCTGGCTGGGGAGCTTTGTGCCAGCTCTTCACTGAGGAACTTCACAGCAGTTTTGGACACATTTTTCTTCATTGGGAGTGGAGGGAAGAAAACAGAGCATGTGTGCACAGCAAAGGCAAACTTTCCAAACCTGTTTAATCTCACCATACCCTTGCTGTGCAAACCCCGGCTGCTGTAAATGAAATGGAGCTGGGGGAAGCAAAAGCACAAGGAATAGAAGAAAGGAAACAAAGGAGAGAAGCAATGGAGAAGATGGGGAGGTAACTAGCTAGGGAAAGACAAGCACCAAGCAGCAGGCAGCCTGTGATAGCAGTGCTGTTCTTGGAAAAGAAGAAACCAGAAGAAATAATTCTTTGCAGATAAAAAGACGTAGCGATTTGGAGCTGTTTTGCCTTTCCTCTGTGTGAATATTTGCTTCCTGGCAATCCATTTCCAGTCATCAGCTTTTCCTGAGAATGGGTGGCTGGAGTCAATGGGCAAACACTCTACTAAAAGAAGAGCTCGGAGCTTGGTTTATCATGTCTACTCAATTTCCCCTCAGCTCCTGAAAAGCACTCAGCTCTTACCATAGCTGCATGAATTGATATTGAGCCGCAGTGAGCAACCTCGCATTTGGAAGGACAGGGAGGAAAATGGGAGAAGGTGAACTGGGTAGGGAAGATGGGAAGCAGCAGAGGAGAAGGCCACGGCTGAAGAAAACAGCACTCATTCCATGGCTGTCCTCTTCTTCTAGCCTCCTGCTTGGCTGTGGCTGGAGCACATCTGATGTGTAGGCAGCACTGAGGACCCAGGAATTTGTATAGCCTTGACATTCCCAGGAATATGCCATCTACAGCAGTTAGAGATGCTTTTGTCTTGTCAACATGGGAAACGGCCTGGTTAAGTCCAGGCCTGGGAGGCAGCCGCAGATTAGGGAAATTTTCTTTGGAGTTGTCTGTATGGGCCGATGTAAATTTGAAAAGGACAGTGTGCTATTGTTTCACTTTTTTTGGCCACAGCAAAATAACGAAAACATGTTGCAAATATAAGAGGTCTTTCAGCTACTTTCAGCTTTGCAGGCTTAAAAAGACTGATGAACTGGATAATAATCAAAGTTTGGGATTTCATTGTCCTATATGCTGCTTTGATGAAACATGAAGAAAGAACGCCTTTTAAATGTTGTCCTTTGTGCAGAAAGACATTGCTGATTCTTTCAGCTGATCTGCTGCCTTTGCAATTGCTAGCTGGCTCTCAAGTAGAAGTCAATAGAAGGCTGCATTGCAACAGCATCGTGGAGAGGCTGGAAAGGTAGCCCGCAGGATGATGGCATGACATACCCACCTACCTCCGCAACAACTCTCCGTGCCACAATAGTGGCACAGAGCAAAGCAACTCCACTGAACTGCACTAGTGTAAGACTGGGGCTTCAGCTGTATGGATGAGAAGTTTGAGGAGAACCATGAAATGACCACAGACAGCAGAGCAAGATGCACTGTGTGACTCCGCAGCCGCTCCAAGTCTTCCTCTTTGCCCTGTCAGTCATTCTGCCCTAAGTTCTCTGAGCCAGACTCAGGCCAGCCAACGGAAATGGCCCTGCGTCATTTCTCTTTCATGTGTATCTGTTGGACCACATGACCGGGCAGAAAAAGGCAGAAAAAGAGAAACTCATTGACAGTTCATGACAAGGGGAAATCGATTGTTGAAGCAGTGAAGTCCCCATGGGGCTTGGGGAAGCGATGAGGTGGAATTGCCGCGCAAGGCACATCATGTGAGTGCGTTAGCCATACTTGCAGTCATTTGTGTTGCCACAGCAGCTGTGCAATGCCAAGGGCCAGGGCACACACCTCCGCAGAGCTGCAGAAGGGAAAATACAGCATTTGTCCTGCTCTTAACTACAGTTGATGTCAACAGAGTCACAATCCACCCATGTGAAAGGAGAAGCCTTTTTGTTTTGGTTTTTGACTGTTTTAGTCTGTTCCATAGTTCTGCCACCAATAACCTGCCTTTGAATGTAGCAACAATCCGCATTACACTTACCCCAGAGCAATCCTTGATAATAATATTTTTTCTAATATATCAAATGTTGCTAGGAAGCTACTCCTCAGTGAGGACTAGCTGTGTGGAAGGTTTCAGCTCCTGGACTTCAGCTGCTTTTAATTACCCACACAGATAAGTGTAGCCATTTATTTTCTTTGAACTGGAAAAGGTTGGTTTTCTATTTTTAACCCCTGAAGACGGCTGAGTAATTCAAATGAAAGTACTCAGTCCAGAAATAACCTTTTTTTTTTTCTTTTCGCCCTATGAGGACCAAACCCAGTTTCTCATGAGCCAAGCTTTAACCCATAGCTACTCAGTTCAGCTTGATTATATTCAGGTCGGTATATATAGCTCAATTATATAGCTCAGTAATAATCATAGCATCTGAGACTCGTCCAGCAGGGTATTGAGCAATAAGGCTTGCATTTGTCTTTTAAGAGAGAGTCCTTCTGCAGCAATGCTCACACAGAGAGACTCTACTTAGTAGGATTTTTCACTGAGTAAAATGCTACTCAACGTGTATAAGGGTGACAAGATCTGGTCCAAAACAAACATGTATGACCAATTTTCCGAAAGAGCTCAGCATGTTGCCATTAATGTCACAATGGGGAGAGACTGCGTGCTAAGCACTTACAAAAATCTGGCCCTTGTTTGGATGTGAACGGGGGCTTGAGCTCTTTAGAAAATCTGGCTGCAATTGTGGGTGCTGAGTACTCAGGAAGCAGTGGTGGTCTTGAACCAGGGCTGCCATTACTCCCTGATTTACACCCTTGTCAGCCATTGATTTTCAGCAGAGTTACACCCTTCTGGAACTGGAGCAGCACAGTCAGGCTGCCATCATTTATAAATCAGAGCACATATAGGTTTTGGGTTTATTTTATTTTATTTTATTTTATTTTATTTTATTTTATTTTATTTTATTTTATTTTTAAGAAAATGTTTTTGAAATATTACCCTGTTGCCTGAATCCTGGCTGCTCCTGACCGCCTGCCAGCTCCTAGATTAAATGTAAGTCATTACGGAATGTTTTCCTCACATGGGAAAGACTGGAGTGGCTCGGTGTTAGTTTTGCCCTCCAACATTAATTCTAATTACCTCAAAATGCAAACATGTTTGAGTTTCCAGCAGATGACATTATTTTCTCTTTGACATCAGACATCAAAGAAAGAAAAATAAACATGGGACAGTGACAGCATTAGGCCTCTAGTCATTTTTCAGAAGGTTTTTCATGTTCTGTTCCAGACTGGTTCTTCTTTAAGTCTTGTCTCGGATATTAGGGAGGGGAAAGGTTTACAGACTCAGAGACTGATGGAGTCTTTTCCCTTCCAGTTCTCTCTAAATAAGAAGAGGGTGGGGGGAAGGAGAGAAACAGTCTGGTTTAGATCAAGGTTGGAGTCTTGGGCTTTAGAGACACAATTCCCCCCCCGTAATACTTGGGTTATTTTCTTAAATTTATTTTTAGCATTTTTTCTGAATGTTCATGGATGATACTGCTGTATTTAAAAATCACAATAATTCAAAGAGAACAGAAATTTGACAAATGTGGAATATTTGCCTGTGCCTAGCAAACACAAGAGCAGAACCTCAGAATTTTGCAGATGTGGAGTACTTTTGAGACATCATAGTTCAGTCAGGTGTCACTGTTCCTGAAAGCTGGTGTTGCCAGGTATTCCCTCTGCAGAGCATTGACCTTTCAGACATTTCTAGCACGTGGGATTTGAAAAGGGGCCAATCAAGGGAGCTGCCTCTCCTTCTGCTTTTCAGCGTTTGTGGCGTGCTGGTTTTCACTGCCATGGCTTTTGTGAAGCTGGGGGCGCTGGCAGCTCCAGGTCAACCTTCATGCATCTCGACACAGTGCCAGGATCCTCTCACCTGCACCCCTGCCTGCACCCAGAGCCTGTGTCTCCCCAGTTTTGTCCAGCCGCCTGGGGTGACCCTGGAGCTCATGCTGGAGCCTCTCTCTGCATCGGAAAAGTGGACACAATACCACTGCTTAACCTGACATACACCATGGAGAGAAGTAAAGGCTCAATGATTAGAGACCCTGACTGTGTTTTGGTGAGGCAGGCTATCGAAAAGTCTATACAAGAAATCAAATGGGAAAATTTCAAAAGTCTCTTCCCAAGGACTGGGATAACAAGGTTATTGCAGGACATGGCTGAGACGCACTGTGTTGGCAGAGCCGTGCAGGGAAGCTTGGATAACACATTTGTGCTACTTGCTCCTCACTTTCTTGAGCACTAAAACTGACTCACAATTTTTAAAAAGGTCAGGTTGTGATGGGCAAAGCCTGCAGGAGCTGGTGTTGTTGCTGTGCAGTGCCACCATTCAGCATGCTCCTTTCTTCCCCTGGTGGAAAAATAGCTCCTTCCACTGCACAGGGCAAGGAGTAGTTTTTCATAACACACACACACCCCCCCCACACCATTTGAAAAATGTGTAGAAACAGATTCATTTTCAGTTAATAAATAACAATAAATAAATAAATAAGCGCTGCGCTCTGCAGTTGTTGCCTGCGGTGTGAGCTCTAGCATTTTGAAGTGTTCTCATTGGGACGCCACAAATGTTTGTAATAAAGCTGACTGGCAAAATCTTGGGCCAGAGCCTCTGGGCTGCTCAGCCAGCTTCACACCCATCCTCCTGACCCATTTTCCCTTGCTGCATGCCCAGGGCAGGCAGCAGATCCCCAGGGGCCCTGCCAGGGCTGTGGGCTGGGGTGGCTGGGCGGGTGGACATCAACCAGCCCACCTTGGGCTCCCTGGAGCACGTTTATCCTCATGCTGGGGCAGCTGAGGACAGTACAAAGATAACAGGGTGGAAAGATGCACTAAAATCCTTTTTGTCTCTCTCCTCTGTTCTTGCAGTAGCCTAGAACATGATGCTGTCAGACTGAAATTTTTCCAAGAGGTTTTATTTAGTCACTCTCTGCAATACCTGGAAACTTCACTGCGACGCTCCTTCTGCCAAGGAAGCATTGTAAGAAGGACCGTGGATCCCTTCACAAAAGGTAGAGAGAAAATACTTGATTCAGGAGCATGCTTTACCTTTCCAAAACCAACTGGAGCGACTCTGGGAGAGATCTAGCAGGAGATATCCTGAAGAGCTCTTTTGAAAAAGACAGCACTGAAAACCTGCCCTTTAAAAGTCAGTGTTTCCATTTGGGCACTCAGAAATGAATGTACTTAAAATCAAGCTTTGTACGGAAATTTGAACCAGCCTGAATACTAATATTGGCAACAGCTTTGCATGTTGGTAGAGCATACCAATCCTCTTCAGGCAGAATGTATCGTTCGGGGCTATGTTTTCAAAATTAGATAACCAAAATGTTCTTGCAAATGGATTTGATTACTTTCTGTCTGTACAAGACCAAGTTTTTGTAAGGAAATGGACAACTGCCTGACAAGAAACGGTGGTGGAGTACGTGAGTATCCTTTTTCACACACATCAGTGCATATTTGGTATATGAGGTGGTGCTTACACAGTTTTCCTTTCACTGCTCAGGCAGCCAGTTTTTAAAATGTGGCCTGTGGTGTTTATGTTTCTTTAATGTTTTCAAATGAGATCTAGTTATTTTAACGTGTCCGTTATATCTAATTCTCTGCTAAGGCCATCTCAAGGCTTCAGAGGAAATCTGGATCAGGTTTTATTTTGCCCAACCTATTTCACCCATCTCTCGTTTAAAAGAAAAGGGAGCTGTGTCCTCTGGTAAAATGGCATTCACAACTTTGTGTTTATGATGTGAGAGATCCTCTTGCTTCAGAAATGCACAGTCCTTCCTTTCCAGTTAGCAGAGAGTCCGTTAGCTGCTAGAAACATTGGGCCAATGAAGACTGGGTGAGTTGTTCTCGTCTATTCTGGGTGCTGAGTGATGGATAATAGTCAGAGGAGTTACATGCACACATTTAGAGTCAGCCTAGTGTTTCACCCACAGTCATAAAATTAGACCAATGATACTGGAACAGGATTACATCTTCAGTGAAGGCTGAACCAGACACTGCTGCAACTTCACCACAGGAACAAGCCTTACTCAAATCAGTTTGTACTCAAGTCATTGCCATAAACCAGCTGCATGCTTTTCAGGATGTAGGATGACTGTGTACATCACAGGCTTGCTCGTGAGAGGTACTGGGCACCCCTAGCCCTTTGCTGGGATCATTGCAAATACAGAGATTGCTCAATCATTCCTCAGGTCAAGTCCTCACTAAACTGTATCCCTAGCAACAACATAAATGTACAAAGCTGTACTAAATGATGTACGTGTGTGATAAGTAGCGATGTGTCCATTAATATTGCGTGACTTAGTGGAAGAGAGATTTTTCTAGTGCAACTTCAGAAGTGCTTAGGACAACAAGATATTCTCTGCGGGAGCCGTCTACTTTCCACGTGGAAAATGCATGATAGGGTTTTTGGGTAGGATTGGATATATTTTGCTGCTTTGAATTACTGTCTGGATGAGTCAAGCTATTTTTTGCCATGTCTGATCTCTGTGGTGCTGGCGAATGGTTATTTCTGCGTGGATGGTGCATTAGAGTTCCTGTTAATGGTCCAGTTCTCTTCAGCTGCAGATATTAATCTTTTTAAATGAAAATAAGTATTTTAAAAGAATTCCTCTGTTATCAATACCTGTTTGGCAATTTCGATCTTTGTGAAGCATATGTCTGGATAGGAGTCAGAGCTGGTTTTGGAAGAGATGGCCTATTGCCGTACCCCCTTGCTGTTTCTTTAAAATCTGGCTGTAGTGCATCTTTAAGCTTTGTGGAGGGTTTGTGGGTTTTTTTGTTTCTCTCTCTCTGTTTCATGCCTAGCAGTGATGCTTTGTACATTCACTTAAAATGTCTGGAAATAAGATAAGGAATTTGGGAAACTCTAATGTCCTTATCTCTGTTGCTGGTGTAGGTAGAACGATTACCTGGGAGAAAAGTACTGTTTTTTATGAGGTAACAGCTGCTGTTGCTGTTGGTACTGAGTGAGGCTGTCCTGCAGTCATTAATCTTGTGCTTCTCCTGTAGCTTTTCACTAATGAGAAATAAAAGCAAGAACATCACTGTTTGGGGATTAGAAATGGAGACTCTGCCATCCAGGAGGGAAGATCCAAATCCACTACAGATAGTAGCTGAGCATCTTTTCAGATGAACCTTGGCCTTCTGAGCTAACACCACTCAACTAGTTGTACCTCTTGCAGAGAAAGAGTCTAGGTGCTTTCAGTAGTTGCTGTGTTTTGGACAGGAGGTGACCTTCCCATGCATGTTTGTATTAACTGGGCGGTGTTTCTTAGAAGTAACCATCCCCTGCTGAATCTACCAGTAGCCAGAGCCTGATCCCAACTGTATGAATGCCAGTAAAGAGCTCCCATCACAAGCTGATTTATTATCCTGTCCATTATCACTATGCAGCTAGTACACCACGGAATGATTGCAAGGAAAAAAATCATTATGATTTAGATATTTACAAACGTGGTGGTTTATACTTGCTTGAAATTTTAAGATCTACTGGAAAGAAAAACATTCCTTCCAAACCCCAAAATATATGAGAAACATGAACAATGTGCTCTGTGCTGCCCTGTACTACCAATGTTTGGATAGCAGTCACTTGCTCCTATCTGCCAGAAATTAAGCTGTCAATATATATGTACAGGAACACCTACAGAAGTTCTTCATAGCATGTTCAGTTCAGAGATTAGCTCTTTGGGAAATGCTACATAAGAAACACAACAGGCAGTCAGGATATTCTAGTGATTTACCATGTGCTTTGTAGGAGGAAAGCAAGTGCCCTGGATGCCTAGCGAGTCTGTTGTGTGTGCAATGGTGATACACCATGCAAACTGGCCAGCTATTTCACCATGAGGTCCTCAGGAGAAAGTGGTTAAGGTAGATTCTGGTTCCTAGCCACTGGACCATGTCACATGTAACATGCATAGTTCGCCAGTTGTTCTGTGTGGGCTCTTGACAACCCCACTTCATAAGATATCTTTTGCACATGCCTTTCTCAGCACCTCTGTGAACTCCTGAATGTGCTATGGGAAACATAGACCAACCTACTGACCCTCTATGGTGGAGTGACTACATCAGCGGACAAGTGAAGTGCTACAGATATCATCTATCTGGACTTCTGTAAGCCCTTTGACATGGTCACCTACAACATCCTTCTCTCTAAATCAGAGAGATATGGATTAGCTGGATGGACTGTTCTTTGGATAAGGAATTGGCTGGATGGTTGCATCTAGAAAGTAGCGGTCAATGGTTTCAATGTCTGGATGGAGATCAGTGTGAGATGAGTGGATGTCCCTCAGGGGTCCATATTGTGACCAGTACTATTTAATATCTTCATCAATGACACAGGCAGTGGGATCAAGTACACCCCCAGAAAATTTATAAATGACACCAAGCTGAGGGGTGTGGTTGACACACCTGAGGGATGGGATGTCATTCAGAGGGACCTGGGAAAGCTCCTGTGAACTTCATGAAGTTCAGCAAGGCCAAGTGTGAGGTCCTGCATCTGGGTCAGGGCAACCCCTGGTATTAATACAGGCTGGAAGAGCGAGAGGAGCGCTATGAAGAAGGACTTGAGGGTACTGGTGGGTGAAAAGTTGGATATGAGCCGACAATGTGCACTAGCAGCCCAGAAGGCCAACCGTATCCTGGGCTGTATCAAAAGAAGTGTGGCCAGGATGTCAAGGGAGGTGATTCTGCCCCTCTACTCTGCTCTCGTGAGACCCCACTTGGAGTACTGCATCCAGCTCTGGAGTCCTTGGTACAGGAAACACATGGCCCTGTTGGAGAGGGTCCAGAGGAGGGCAACAAAAATCATCAGAGGGGTAGAGTACCTCTCCTGTGAGGACAGGCTGAGAGAGTTGGGATTGTTCAGCCTGGAGAAGAGAAGGATCCAGGGACACCATATTGTGGTCTTTCAATACATAAAGGAGGCTTATAAGAAAGATGGGGACAGACTTTTAGTTGGGTCTGTTGCAATAGGACAAGGAGTGATCGTTTTAAACTCAAAGAAGGTAGATTCAGACGAGATAGAAAGATTTTTTACAATGAGGGTGGTGAAACACTGGAACAGGTTGCCCAGAGAGGTTGTATATGCCCCTGCCCTAGAAACATTCAAACATCTTGCCGTGAGAAGAAGACCTGTGACTGCCCATGTCTAATCGATCAAATCCTCTTGGATGATATACTGAGGACATACTGGAAAGGGATACTTGAGCTGCACTTCCTGGCTGAAAGGAGCCCCTGCAGGCTGTGCAGCTGCTTAGTGAGTCAAACGTGGTAGCTTATCCTCCAGCTTCCTACATCATGGCCAAGAGGAAAGCAGCATGGTTAGCAGTCATGGCAGCTGCTTAACTTATTTTACACCTTTAAATTGGTATTTGGAGTGTAAAGAAGGTGAGGCCAAGGTTTGCTAAACTGGGTAAAATAAGGTTTCTGCAGCCATGCTGTTAGAGATGTCTAACTCCTTTTGATTTCAAATGCTTGTGAAAGTCAGAACCTACTTTCATATTGTGTCACCAAAGCAGTTTGGTTTTCAAATGTGATGAGCACTAAATAGCCCAGTTGAAACGGAGACCTCTCTGTCAGGCTGTTTATATAAGATATCAACAAAAAGCTTCCTTGGTATGTGTAAGGTTCCTCTTTGTATGTAGTTCCGGTCCTTCCCAGAGCCTTTTCAAGGCACACACATATTCCACATGCATCCCAGTAGGAAATGTGTGCATGGGCTAATGTTTCTAACAGAGTCCAACACCCACAGCTTGAGCCAGTGCTCATTTTTTAACGTGTCATTTAGTAAGAAACCAAAAGAGAGACATATCGTGCTCTCAGTATTACTGAGTTCAGCTGTGAACCATGGGAAGAAACCCTTCTGCATGTAAACATAGGGATTGGGGCTGAGTCTGAGCAGATGGGATGGAAGAAAAAGAAGGACCCATATGTATTTCTGGGATGACAAAACGGTTCCAGTGGGAAGCAGGATGTACTGACTACCTGGTTGTTGGGAGAAGGGCAGCGTTTTGCGGCGGAGGCATGTTATAATAAGTAGTTCAGGGAATCCGCTGTGATTCAACAGCTGGTTCAATCAAACCAGCTGAAACTGCCTTCAGTACCATCCTGGACCAGATTTTTCAGAAGAATTCAGCAGCTTGGTAGCTAAGCCCTTTTGCAAAACATCTTGCCACTTATTGTCACAATAGAAGCTGCTGGATGCTGACCACTTCAGAGAAGCTGGACCAAATGCGAGATGCCAAGCACTTGAAACTCTGGCATTGAGCTCTGTGGAGAATTTGATCCATTATGTGCTGCTCCACTTCAAAGTGGGTAGCAGCTTGTGACAACCATGCAGCATCACAGAAAATGTCACTTTTTGTGCAAACATTTAACCAACAGAAAGCGGCTTTTTAGCATGGTAGTAAATTTCACCCAAATTTCAATTTGCTTTGATTTTTTTTTTTTTTAGAATTTTCACTGAATGGAAAAGAAATACGGGGTTTGGGCCTTTCTGCTGAAAATATTTACAAAATTTTTCAGCATAGCTTGGGGTGCGGGAATGAAGAGGAAAGTAGTATTTCCTCACCAAGTCTTGTTTACTGTTTTCTGATACAACAAAAAGAAGATTATTAAGACAAGTTCAAAACCAGAAAGAGAGACAAAACCTGTATTTCTGTCATTTTCTGCACAGATTCATGTTTTAACTTTGGGAGAACAGAAAGGACACACACCTTATCAAAGGAAAAATGAATACAGTTTAGCACAGACTAAGAGCTGCAGTTCAACTCTGCAGTCTGGGTTCAGACTCATCTCTAGCTTTCAGTGTAATCTTTCTTTGGATATTCTTTTTTTTTAATCAAAACCAGGAATTATACAGCTGTTGAGATAAGAATAATTAAGAACAATGCATTTCCTTTTAAAGCTCCTCAAAGGATAACCTCTAATAAGATGAATTGAGCGTCTCATTCAGGCCACACACAAATGATGGCTCATATTTAGTAACAACATTTTTTGGGGCAAAGATAAGCTAATTTTGCTCAAGAACAGAGGGTGGTCTTTAAGCCTTGCATTTGTCAAAGAAACAAGCACTTTTTTATCTGTTGCGTATAATCTTCCACAGCTCAAGAGGAATAATGTAGGGGGAGGAAATTCAGGCAATGTATTTATGTTGGAGCACAGGCCTGAGCATTTGCACAGAGCATAAAGTTAAAGAGACAACAGGCTGGATTGTGGAAACGGCACTTGCAGTCCAAGACTTGTATGTGCTGATGCCATTGCTTCTGTAGGTACTCAGCCTTGCAAATAAGTACTGGATTATCTGTGATATGGGTGCCACAGTGCTAATCTGGATTTGTAAAGCAACCGAAAATCAGTTTCTCATAGCTGACATCTCTGTCGCTTTACTTAATGCCCTTTTCTTTCTATGGAGAAGATTCACTCAGCCACATTCATCACAGTGGAAATGAGGCCACAGGATGCTGAGGGATCCCTATGGTCCTCTGCTCCCTCCCCAGACCTGCTGGGACCTGTGACCTGTGGGTGCTTAGCATCTGATGGTCCTGCTCTCACAGGATCCAGAAAGGCACAGTCAGACAAAGAATCAGAACCCATGTCTGGTATGTGGTCCTTCTTGTTCTGAACAAGAGTGGCTAAGAGACCGCTAAGAGAGTGGCTCACAGTTTGCTGTCATGCACACTAGTGTGAATCCAGAGAAGCGCAGTGAGGATGCTCCTCAGTGGCCCTTGTCCCGCCTGTTGGAGAGCAGAGCACAATCTAGTGCTCTGAAACACGCTCCTGAAACATCTTCATTTGGAAGAGTTCATGGGGGAAAGCCTTAATATGGAGAAAAGGCGAGACATAGTGCAAAACATGCCACTGACGTTCTCCTCCTCCCCTTGAGACATTTCACCTGAAAAAAGAGAAGTACCAGCTGGAGTTATAAATGATTCCAGCTCCTAATTGCCAAATGCTTCCCCCCTCCCCTTTGTATCTGTTACAGATGCATCATCCACATATGAATGTTTCCTGGAATTTGGTTCCAGAGATTTGAGCCTGTGAAGTTTTGGGGCCAGACTCACTCAAATGGAACTCCCAGGGAGCAGAAATTGCTTCTCTGTTTAAATCAAGAGGCTTATCAGGGAATGTTAAATGATTTTTTTACAGCTAAAAGTCAAAAGATCTGACCAGTCTTCTCCTTGCTATTTTCTGCATAGCTTTCAAATTAAAAATAAATAAAAAACCCCCAAAACAAACAAAAAAACCCCCTCTTTCCAGTCCCCCTGGTCCTCCAGAGAGCCAAGTCTGTTCCTGTCACCACCCTTCTAATTACTGGAAAGACCCCACTTGGCTGGAGAGATCAATGCAGGATTGTTTTACCCCAGCCCAGATATTTTGCTGGCTTAAGCAGAATCTAAAAGAGTAATAGAGTGATCCATTAGCCAGTCAAGGAGCATTCAATCAAGCAGTGCTTTGCACTTATCCAGTATTTTTCACCAACAGTGATTAAGCATTCATTGATCACAAACATTAATTACATATAATCACATGTCTGCAAATGAGGTGTTATGAAAACATGAGTGCTGTGTTTTAAAACGGATTTTGGTGGTGAAGAAGGAGATGGGCATCTCACGGGGTTCTCGGGAGCCCCTCATGCACAAAATTCATAAAGACAGGGTATTCATCACCCCCCAAGAATCAGGCCCCGCTGGTCCATCCCAGGCAGGGCTGTCAAACATTAAAGCCTCTGATTTTGATTTTTGCTGAACTCCAACCACTACTCCATATTACCCCATTATAATGAAAGAGAGCACAACAGGGGAGAACGGGCAAGTGAGCCGGAGGCCTGGCAGCACTGAGATCAGTGGCACAGCTGCCCCGGACAAGGACCACACACTGGATGGGGACCTGCCAGGGTCAGGAGTAACTCAAAGCAGTGGTAGAATTTGCCAGACTCTGTAGGATTACCTGATGCGATTTTGCTGTCATTTTTAATCCAAGGATTGGGGGTTTTATTTCTTTTTAAGGCAATTCAATTTACACAGATGCCTATACGCACTTAATAGATTTTAGCTTAGGGCGAGGTCACCCACTTTGTGCCTTAGGCTGAATAGTAGCTTACAAAAGCTCTGTTAGCAGCTCTATACCTTGTCTATGCTTTTTGTACCTAACCAGGTTGGTATTTGATGCGTACACAGTGCGGCTATAAGACAATGCCTAAATGCATAAAAAGCCTTTTCTCTCCCAAGCCTGATCCTGCTTTTCACAACTTCAACCTTCTTGTTTTTCACACTCCTCCATTCCACTCTAATTTCCATTGTTTTATCTCACCCAGCTCTTTCTGTCCCTCCCCTCAGCAGGACACAAAAAAAACAACAGGCAAAGCCTTCATTTTGCAATGTTGCAAAATTGGGTGGGTTCGTAGGAAAATATCAAAAAAACAAAAAGGAAACCCAATCCTTTCTCCCAGCACCAATGGCTTGATTCTAGGGCCGAGAGAAGAAAAGGCTGCAAGGCTGCATTCACAAAGGCTGGCATGGACACCTGGCTGCATGGCTGCAGGGCTGCCAAATTGCTCCCAGGGAACAGCGTGAATCCTGAGTGACGCCTGTGTCCTCCACACAGTGTGCACGGGCTTAGCTTCATGCTCTTGGAAAGTGCCATTCATGTCCCTACACCCACTCTTCTGCTAAACGTTAATCAAGGGCGAGGAGGTGGGGAGACCTGACGTGGTCGCATGAGTAAAATCAGTAGGCATGTAAATCCCACAGTAGCAGGATACAGATCGCAATCCCATCCCAGTCTCGCCTGCTCCACCCTTCCTCCGTGGATGGGGGCGGCAAGTAGACGCTCGCACTGACACTTGCTCAAAGGCTGTTCGTGGTGTTCAACGTGGTTTGCACCCGGCATAATTTACGTGTCTGGCTTTTGCATGGTGCGGCGATCCTTTCAGCACACAGATGGGAAGGCTCACAGCCCTAATGATACTGGTCCCTGCTAATTCCGAAAGGCCTACTTAAAAGAATGTTGTTTTGGCCTTGACTTTTCTCTTGCCAGTGTAAATGAGGAGGAAGGTCAGGGGGCGTAGTGCCACTGTAAACCAGAACAGACGGCCCAGTATGTGGTGGAAAAGCAATGCCTCAACAGGGGTGATAATGATTACGATGGGGTATATTGCAATTAGGATACCGGAAACAGAGCTTTTCAGCAGAGAGGGTGCTGCGTTAGCTCCAGCATTAAAGTGGTTGCACTATATGACAGTAATTTAAGAGGGAAGGGAAATCTGGGCACCAAATGGTACGGCAAAGGACCCTTTAAAGCCTGTGAGCTCTGATGATGTGCAAATGGCAGAAGGCAGATGCTGACATCCTTGAAATACCACAGGGAGGCCCAAACCAGACCGGGTCCAGATAAACTGCTGACCTCTTACTCCTGGAGGTGGTTCCCCCTGCACTCATGGGTAAAGCGGTGGGCAAAGCACATCACAGCAGACCTCGCCAGTGCTGCTGCTGTTGCTTAATGGATGAAGCATTTGGGAAATGCACGCTGCTTCTTGGCGTGGTAAGTAGGGTGGCAGCATCTGAGTCTCCGCTTTCTTCTGTCAATGTTTAATGACTCCACAGGTCTCAGTGGAGTTGCCTCCATGTAAAACTGGCACATCAGCAAGCCAAATCAGGCCTCAACATCTGTAAAGCTGGATAGGTTCACAAGGATTTAATTCCCTGTTAAGTATGTACAAATCACATGGGATGACACTGCCTAATTCCCCGCATTTCTACATAGCACGGTACTGTCACTATTCACTGGGAAAGAATTTCATATTTGCATTTTCCCAAATGCAGTAATACTGACATTGCTCATCTTCTCCTAGCACTCAATAGCAATAACTTTTCTCTCTGTCTCTGGAGAAAAAGGCCCTAATTTTAAATATTGAATCGTACTGTCTATCAGGGTCCTCATCCTGGTTCTATCACCTCTCCAGAGAAGTGGAGAGTAAGCGCATCTGACCATATTGCACTTAAAAATCAGAAATAAAAGCAAACAGAGTTTTTTGCCTATGGCACTCATAAAGCTGAAGGCCAACCTGAAGTTCTGCCTGCAGATGTCTATTGGTAAGTGCCACCAAGTAAAACAGGCATTGGAGAGCAGATCAACATCATGCAATGTATACCTCAGTTACCGACTCCACCACCAGCTCCAAAGCTAGGGGTACCACAGAACCACTGGGGACCAGGACTTCTTATCTCAGGTGAAGTAATAATAACCTGGCTTTTCTTTCAAAAGTCACACTAGTCTCTCCACATGGATCCATACTGAGCAGGTATATCAGCTCAGTTGTCTGTACCGTGAGCCAATAAGGGCGGTAGGTCTTGCTCTGAGGGTGCAAGTAAGGTTTTCACCTTGAAGAGATATAATAAGCTTTTAGGTTTTTTACTTAGAAGGGTTTGTGTCCAGGCAGCCTCAGGAAAGAAGCGGATGCGCAGGAAGCATGACAGACTTTGCTCTTTGCTTAGATGACAGTCTAACTCAAATGCGAGAGTAGAGTCACATTTTAAATGCTGTAGGGTGTCCTCCTAAGTGCCAGGAGAGGGCATATCCCAGCCCCAAGCTGATGTCTGAGGTCCTGCCACATACCCCAGAAGTTCCACGTGCCCATGCTAAGGCAGCTAGAGCTACTTACATTAATTTCACACGGCAAAGGCATTGCTTAGGTGTTGAAGAAACAAGTGGGTTACATGCGGGTCATTTCAGGGCAGATACATCTGGGATTTAAGGACCTGACCCTGCTCTATTGGTTTCTCTGTCAGTACAAGAAAGAGTCTTAAAGAACAACATCCAACACTTGTCAATGCAGGGGTGACACTGCTACCCAGAAGAGACTTTCTGAAAGGATTGTCTCACTAGAGGGTGACCAGGAGCTGCACGGGTGTTACCCATGCACCCACACTGAAATTTTCCCCATTGCCGAACCACTGTTCTCATGCCCTTGGGGGCGGGTCTTAGCATTTAACATGAAGAACTTAAAATTTCTTCCCAGCATGGAGATCCCTATCTGTCAGTACAGACAGTGGCAGACTCATGTCCTCCTGTTTAGAAACCTGGTGAGGGGGCATAGTGCCAGGTGGAGGCAGAGGTGCACCACCAGGGTACTGCTGTGTGGTGCTCTCAGTCCAGCTTGTGTAAAGGCTGTGTTGCACCTACGGCACAAAATTCTGTACAAACATGTTTGTGTAAGATATCACGCCTCCACATGTTTGCCACAGCATGCTGGGGCCATGTTTCATTTTACCCAGGAGTAAAAGGCTGTGCTGGTCCGAAGCAGGGTCGTTCCTAACTGTCAAGAGCAGCAGAGGAGGGAAAGCTGGCTGTGGTTTTTGCTCTGGGTCCAGCTCCCAGAGGCTGTGCAGATCCTGTACCATTAAACAAAGCTAAGCTCATGAGTTACACTTGTGTTGCTATTGTCTTTGCTGCTGTTTTTGTTGTTAATACCTTGGCTGCTGCTATCATGTCTGGTGTTTTTAGCATGGGAGCCAAGAAAACAGCATTAACTGAGCAATCTCAAGACAGCAGAGGTTGTCGGGTTGAGAAACCCTCTGATGCTGGGAAGCAAAGCAAGCGTCTGTCCCCACTTCAAGGCTGTGACCTGTGCTGGCTTTTGACCATGGAAACCTACACAGCCCTGTGGCTGAGTGACGACCGTGGTAAGTACAAGTGTTAACAGCAGGTGCTTGGGTTTGATTTTGTTTCATAAACCACATCTGCTGAAGGTGAGAGCATTGGACAAACAGGCTACTTGAAAATACATAGCCACTAGAACAGGGGAAAAACACTTGGTGTATTGTAATTGCTCTGAATTATTCGCAGTATCAGTGGTTTCCTGTGACATCAAGCTTCTGAACGTTGCTTGATTGCCATAAACTGCGGTCCATCCAATTTTCCATTCCCGACTACGCCCAAGCCACAGCTCATCTGAAAAGCTGCTTCTGCAGAAGACGTGTACCAGCTGGCAGCCGAATAACTGATAGATGCAAGGGTGACACAGAGGCACCTGGTACAGGGCGCGCAGCACTGACATGGATGGATCCATGTGATTTCTTCCATAGAATTTCAAGAGAAATGATGGTAAAACAGCTAATGAGTCAAAGAGAGGAAGTGAGAGCAGAGGCTAACGAAGGCTGTGTGAAAGAGAGAGCTCTGTGGACTGTTCTGCCTGTGCCAAGAGCCGGGGAGAGTTTCTGTCAGCTGGTTGGGAAAGTCGAGCAGCTGTCTTGCCTGCGTGTTTGTGTGTCCACAAGCACCACTGCCCTCTTTTGGGTGGAATTAGACCTGTGCGTCTGCTTCGCCCACCAGCACACGCTCCTGTGTAGCCTGGTTGCAAGGGGCCACTCCTGTGGCAATGCTGACAGTGATCCTACCACAGGGAGAGCTGAGCAGTGGGATGCCCACACAGGGATGCTCTTCTCAGCAAGGGTGCTGGCTGACAGCACAGTGACCATGGCATTACAGATGTAGCCCATCAGTCTGCCGGCACGCTCTGAGCCAGCTGTGGCAGGTTCCTCGGACAGGCTCCAGCTCCTTGGGTGAGCTGTGCCACTGAAGCCACAGTTCCTTCAGGCAGTGCTTTTCCCCATCTCCGGCGCTACTCTGTCCTGTTATCTGCTGTGCAAGAGGAACAGAGGAATGGCTGAGCAGCTTTTGGCTCCAGCCTCGCTGCAGGCAGGTAATTATTTCAGGTGTCACACACCAGTGCCAAGTTCTGCTGAAAACAGTACATCCGAGACCTTCACCATGGAGGCGTCAAAACTCGTTACGTCGGGGCAAGGCACACCTTGAGCTGAGCTCTCCTCCTTCATCCAAGTGCTTTGCTGGAGGGCTCCTCTGCAGCTGCAAGGGCTGTTGTTAGCAGAGGCATAGATTCAGGATATGGGTTGACCTACTGGTTCAACATATTTTGTGGACTGTGTCCAGCAACAGCCTGGAGGAAATGTGTAGTGGTGCTATTTGTCTCAAACAAGAGAACACGTCCCTTTGAGAGCCAGCTTATGCCCCCAGAAGTATCTGATTACTCTTAATTCAGCTTCCACAGCTACGAAGTTTTATCATGCCCAGTCACAATCTTTCAAAGTCCTTACAATGACCTAGCCATAAAGTTTGACTTGACGAGTGACACTTTTTATAAGACCAACTGTTTCATTATGAAACTTTTGAGGGTGGGGAAAAAAAAATCCCAAACAAATAAGAACATGGCACTATTAATAAGGCCGTCGTGCATTTTTACATATCCTCCTTGTAGCAATTGTGGCTGCATGTAAAAGGCAATCATGCCTTGTGATCGTGAGAGAGTGGCTAAAAAACATGAGTCACACAGTCGAACCTTGTGACTTGGTAGAACTGAGGAGGTCTCCTTAAAGGCAATTTGTGGAAGAATTGGAGAGAAACGCAATTTTTCAAGGTCAGCCAAAGGCTAATGAGCGCTCTTTCATAGTGTGATTGTATTGCCTGAATTTCTCTATTTCAAAGCCAGTCTAACTACTTTATTGCTGAAGCACTGTAACTGAAGAGGCTGTAATAATATTGACAAGTAATCCTGCCAGAGTCTGAGATAGTATTCAGCATAATATGAAACATTTTCTCCTTGCCTGGACGAGTACGGAACAAAGAGTTAAACAAATGTGTGGTTCCCCTGAGTACCACTTATCTTTCTTCCCAAAGGGCATGTGTACAGATGCTTTGTAAGTTGGGTTGTCAACAGCTGAGGCTTGTGGCCAGATTCACATGTTCTCCACCTTTTTGCTTGTGAGCTGCAGGAGACTCATCTCCAGAGGGACAGTTTTTCATAACTTAATTAGATTGGCGCCATTCATGCAGCTACAGTTTCAGGTTGGCTCAGCTTTACTTCTGCTCCAGCTCTCCAGTTCAGGGGATTACAGTAGCACTGAAATTGGTTCTGAACTAAACATTTGGCAACTACCTCAGGTCAAGAAGGCAATTCATGTTACTGCTGTTGCTAAATTAGAAATAAATAAATAATCAATGTGCAGCCCTTAATGAGAGACTAAGAATGAGAGACAAAATGTTTTTGCAGCTCTCCACTTTGTGTATAGGAATACGTTGCATTTTTTTCCCATGAATGAACAACTCTATTCCAGTAAATCATTTCAGTTGAAGGAGAGCAATCTCCAATTGCATCCTCTTAGTGTGGATTTACACCATGCTTATTTCAGTGTAGCTTTAATCGGGTGGGAATCTGGATGGGCTAACCAAAAATCAGCTAAAGAGCAAGTGTTCCCAGTGGAGTTTTCAATGGTTTAACTGAACCTGTTCAGAAATGGATTGAAGTAAAATCATTGAGATTTTTAGCATGGAGACAAAGCCCTTAGCCTTGACTAGCTGGATGCTTCATACTACTAATCTGTAACTCAAGAAAAAGGAGATTTACAAGCAGTGAGTGTAGACTAGAGGAAGAGTGGGGCCACGTTTCCAAGCACTACATGTAAAATGGCCTCCTCCTGACTGATGTGCAGATGTTCATTACAGAAAACAATCTAAAAGTACGAATATCTGGGCTCACTTCCACTCCCTGTGAGCCACAGACGCCCACAGCCCACCTCCACCTGGCCGCAAGCTCCTTGGCATGGCTCATACTGCACATGGGCCCACTGAACTTTTTACATTTTACCTTGGCAGCTGAAAAGCTGCACGCTTGTGAATTCTTCACTAGCTTCAGTGATGAAGAGCAACCCATCCCTGGCAAGCAGTTTTGAAGAAGTCAGCTGATAAATGGCACTTTAACAGGAGCTGGATGGAATAAATTAAAAGGCAAACCCTCTGTAAAGGAAGAGATGTAGGTGTTTGCAGGGATGGAGAAAAATGACAACTCCTGGTAGAGAGCTAATAAGAGAAAAGAAAAAGAAAAAGTGTCTTTTCACATCACTTCTGAAAGAAAACCAAAACACAGTCAAGTCCACTGTCCAGATTTTCTTACCTGGACATAAATAAATGCAATTAGACCTTGCACTGTCCATCTCCGTGCTGTTTAACATCTTTGTCAGCAACATGGACAGTGGGATTGAGTGCACTTGCAGCAAGTTTGCTGATGACACCAAGCAGTGTGGCACAGTTGACACGCTGGAGGGAAGGGATGCCATCCAGAGGGACCTGGATGGCTTGAAAGGTAGGCCCATGCCAACCTCATGAAGTTCAACAAGGCCAGGTGCAAGGTCCTGCATGTGGGTTTGGGCAGTCCCAAGCACAAATAAGGGCTGGATGGAGAATGGATTGAGATCAGCCCTGAGGAGAAAGACTTGGGGTTGACTGTTGATTAGAAGCTCAGCATGAGCCAGCAATGTGTGCTTGCAGCCAAGAAAGCCAACAGTATCCTGGGCTGCATCAAAAGAATCATGGCCAGCAGGTCACAGTATCACAGAATGTTAAGGGTTGGAAGGAACCTCTACAGAGCATCTGGTCCAATGCCCCTGCCAGAGCAGGTCCACCTACGGCAGGTTGCACAGGATGGCGTCCAGGCGGGTTTTGAATGTCTTCAGAGTCGGACACTCCACCAGCTCTCTGGGCAGCCTGTTCCAGTGCTCTGCCACCCTCAAAGGAAAGAAGTTCCTCCTCATTTTGAGGTGGAACTTCCTATATTCAAGTTTATACCCATTGCCCCTTGTCCTGTCACTGGGTACCACTGAAAAAAGACTGGCACCCTCCTCCTGACACCCTCCCTTTAACTATTTGTAAACATTTATGAGATCCCCCCTCAGTCTTCTCTTCTCTAGACTAAAAAGACCCAACTCCCTCAGCCTTTCCTTGTAAGAAAGATGTTCCAGCTCCCTAATCTCCGTGGCCCTTCACTGCACCCTCTCCAGCAGTTCCATGTCCTTCTTAAACTGGGGAGCCCACAACTGGACACAGTACTCGAGTTGCGGCCTCACCAGGGCAGAGTAGAGGGGGAGGAAGACCTCCCTCGACCTGCTTGCCACACTCCTCTTGATGCACCCCAGGATACCATCGGCCTTCTTGGCCACAAGGGCACATTGCTGGCTCATGGTCATCCTGCTGTCCACCGGGACTCCCAGGTCNCCAGCATAAGGACATGAACCTGTTGGAGTGACTCCAGAGGAGGGCCACCAAGATGATCAGAGGGCTGAGCACCTCTGCTATGAAGACAGGCTGAGGGAGTTGGGGTTGTTCCGCCTGGAGAAGAGAAGGCTCCAGGGAGACCTTATAGCAGCCTTCCAATATCTAAAGGGGCCTACAGGGAAGATGAGGAGGGACTCTTTATCAGGGAGTGCAGTGAAAAGATGAAGGGTAACTGTTTTAAACTGAAAGAGGGTGGATTTAGATTAGCTATTAGGAATAAATTCTTTACTCTGAGGGTGGTGAGGCACTGGAACCAGTTGCCCAGCGAAGCTGTAGATGCTCCATCCCTGGAAGTGTTCAAGGCCAGGCTGGATGGGGCTTTGAGTAACCTGGTCAAGCGAGAGTTGTCCCTGCCCATGGCAGGAGGGTTGGAACTAGATGATCTTTAAGGTCCCCTCCAACCCAAATCATTCTATGACATGATTCTATAATTTTAACTCAAGATTTTTGGTGCTAAATTTCTTCCTGCTCCAGTGCTTACAAGACTGGGTTTACCTATTTATTGTGGGTACTGATTGCCTTATGACTTTTCACTTTCTCTGTGACATGAACCGTTTGTGAGCTGGAAGAAACCGTGGAAGTCAGTTGGTTGCCTGTCTGAAATACCGAACAAATACTTTCTAAATGGATTCAGGCCTGTGCTTTTTTGTGACCTGATTGGGTCAAGTGCTCTATTCAGGGTCTGAATTTTATAGGTCATCGCTGGATCTGCACATGCATCATTTGTACCTGACCTTAGGAGAGAGTCTGTAGCACTGATTTGTCCATAGAGGGTAGGTAGGACTTTTATGCTACCCAATCGCTTACCTGGCACACACCTGGCATCCCTCGGATCCCTCGGTAATCATGGCAAGGGGGGAGAGAGAGAGACATGGGCCCCTCCGGAGGGCAATTCAAAAGAGACGCTTAACTTAGGTACACTGGATCATCCCCTAAAGGAGTTTTTCTCTTTCTGCTTGAACTGGGGAGAGACTGGCTGAGTGACTCGGCTGACCACGGTTGGTGGTGTGAAATCTCTCCTCGCTGAAGCCAATGAAAACATCACGAAACAGAGCCATCCGTGACCTCTCTATGTAATTTATTATAACACTTGGTGCCAGCTCTCTCATTTGATCTGGTTTGAGTTCTCTTCCTTGAACTGTTGTGATGGCTTTCTCTGCTAGACGGAGAAAGATTTAGTAGGGATCGTTTCCGTCCTTCATGCAGAAATCGAGGCGCCTCTCAATCTTCTTTGTGATGACAGAAATAAACTCCTCTCCGAAAGTCTTTCACTCAGATGCAGTTTTGCCATTTATTGTGTGGCTTTTTGGCAGGTTTTTAACACTCCTTTGGCAGTCATGGCTTACAGCCACAGCCAACGCTCCAGGGCCAGAAAGCAAGGCTGCAATGCTCCACTTCTCTGCCCCTCCTTCTCCTCCATCCCACCTCCCATTCCCAGACCAGGGCACAGGGATATTGCCCTGGTGGTTTTCTGCTTACCTGCAACCCAACTGTGTCTTACAGACTGGTATTTCTGAAGCAGAGCTCTTTGCAGGATGCCTCTTGAGACCCCTTTGGCACAGCTCTCGGGCAGAAGAAGATGCTGCTGAATTTAAGAACTTACCCATTTCCTAATGGACTGGAAGATAATTTGCCTTCTCATAAAATAAATTCCTTGTCACTCCTTTCCAATACAGAAGCAATAGGTAACTATTTCAGCCTTGTCTTCATCAACATTACCAGTTTTGCAATTTCTGTCTGTCATCACTAGGATTATTTTTTGTTCCTAACGTATTTTTTAAACTCCTTGTTCTTCCTAAATATGGGGAACCTAAATATGTTCCCCATTGAAGGACTGTTTCCATCAAGGCCCACGGCTTCCCTTGCTGCATTTCTGCATTTTACAATGTCATCAGTATTCTTTACTTTTTTCTTCTTTTTTGTTACCTATTTAATTAGTAATTTCCAGTTGCTGCTGAATTTGGATACATTTTTAGCTTAAGTTCCAAGCTTGATTGTGGTGGGAGGGGGATTGAATATTTCTTTTTTATTTTTATTATGCCTGCACAATTTTCATTCAAATTTCTTCTATTTAAATTTTTATATTCTAACTAATTTGGCTTGTGGTTTTCAGAAACTTTGGGAAACCTCTTTGATACAACAGCTGGGTATATTAATCACTACTTGCAAATCTCCTCTTTCCCCATACAGAATGTAATCACGCCACAATTAACAGTCCCTATGCAACCAGCCACTTCCAGCTCAGGAATCAATCAGCTATTACCTGACTTAATGAGGTCCATAGTAAAGTCATCTCCTTCTGTATGCAATTGCTGTGTATGTATTATGTAATCGCTTTAGAAACTTTAGACTGTTTCAGCACTGTATCAATGGGACCTCAAAAATATTTTTCTCATCTCAAATCACCTATAACAACTAACGCAGATTTTTTCTTTCCTGTGTAAAAGACAACTGCTGATGGAATAAATCAGCCTTTTCTTTTCCTTGGCCAAGTGATCCTGAGAGGTCCCCATATTTCCTTCTGGGTTTTCTCAGTGAAAGCAGTCACCCAAATTCAAGAGTCTCTGCTCTCAGTGAGTCCCCAGAAGACAATGGCACCCAGAACACATTTGTCTCATTGCTTCTTCCATTCTTGGTGAGAACGCAACATTCTGGGGCTCGAGGTTTTTCAGCCAGGCTAATGCCATTTTTTTTAATCTTATTTCCCCTCGTCAGGTACCCCAAATCCCAGAACTGATATGTAAGCATCTAAAAAATATTGTTCGTTCTTTTAGTTTGTTATCAAATCAGCTTGATACATTTTCATTATGCTGAATTTGAGATTCCTCTCTACTTGCCTTGAGTTGCTCATTTAAAATCACCCAGAAAATATGACCAGGGAGATCCAAGCTCCTTGGTCTGAGATGCAAGGCATCCCACCTGCTCATCCTGATGCAACGTGTGTTTGACAACACAAACACCATCATCAGCTTCATACCAGCCAACACAGCCCCACTATTTTCTGCCATCTTTAGTGTCATGGTCAAAGAACCAGAAATCTCTGTCACTATTGAATGAGTACTTTCCTTCTTCATCCCCCCTTTGGCATTCCTGCACACTTCTATTTGCAGAAGATATCTTTGACACAAATAGTTACAATGCTTTGATGATACAAAAAAGTAAATATCATGGATGAAACTTTCTGAAGCTTTTCTCCAGTTTTTTTGACCTGCCTAAAGAACCTAAACAGCTTTGGTGCTGGTTGGCAACAGCTAAGTTCATTAAAGTGTATTTCTGAATGAATAGCTTTTGTCTTATGAAAGTCGCAGTGAACATCATCTTTCAACATTTTAACAAAAACAAAAAAAAATCCATCCCTACAGACTTGGGGTTTGACTAGGCTTCTTCCTAGCATGGCAATGCACACGCTGCTGCAATACATATAATGAAACTAATCCAGCTGTAGAATAAGATTTTGCCTTGCATTTGTCTTTTAACAAATATTTCTAGCCAAGTAGGACTATAACTTAATTGCATGAGCTTATAAGCGAAAGAAAAAACACATACCAGTTTTGATTAAAAATAGCATAGTCAAGTATTTTACTAATTTCTAAATCTATGTAGGCATTTCTATCGTTACTTGTTTACAATCACAACTGAAATAGTTGTTGATTTTTTCTTTTACTAGTTAGCAGTCCATGCAGTTGTTTTCATGCAAACGATGCTCAATGTGAATAGGAAAACACCACTTTAACACTATCTACAAAGGGAAACAGGAATCTGTATGTTTCTTGTGGAGTCTGATTCTGTGAAAGTTTCACCGGCCATCCCTGAAAATTATATGTTTCTATTGTGGGCTGCATTTTTTTTGTGAGTAATGAGTCTTTGTGTCTCCATTTTGTGCACTCAGGTTTGTGTGTTATAAAGAATGTGACTTTATAAAGGCATTAACCATCTAACTTCTTGCCCTTGGGTTGCTTTAAAGTGTTTCAAGTTGAGTCCCATAGAGCTGAAGCAATCAATAACTATTAGTAGTTCCATTGTTTTTTTGTTTTTAATTAGGCCCCCATTAGAAGCATGTGAACATTTTTGTTTTCCATTCTTGTTTGAAATGAAGCCAGATATCAAAATCTGGAAGTCCTTTGCAAGACAGGGCTTCCACTCTTCGTGCAGTTCTCTGGTGACTTCATCGCGAGTGCCCAAAGTGAAGCTGTGAAAAGAGGACAAAAGTACAAATGCTAGAAAACTAATTGTGCTTTTCATCGTTCTTGCGGTGTTTTAACCATTGGCAAGTTATGCCTATAGATAGTGGATTTATAGTGATTTACCTTTAGCATGGCTTTGGCCCACTTTACCATAGTACCTGGCGACTGCCTGAGCACCTGGGCTCTCGAATGAATCATCCACACTGTCTTCGGAAGTAAACCTTCTCAGCGAAATAGCAGCAATATCCGGACTGGCCATCGGTTTCTATTCCATTCAGCCTCAGCTGATATATTTCATATGTTTTTGTAGCTGAAGCTGGGCCAGGACTTCTCTAGCTTTGACAGGAGGGCTAAATGAGAGCAGGGAATTTTATGTGCCTCTTCCCACAGCATTCCAGTAACCATGCAGGAAGTCATTGATCAATGGGATTTAGGCAACGTGCACAAGAAAGGTACGTGTGTGTGGCCCGGTGGCCTTTGCAGCATGTGCTATGACGACACCACCCTCTGATTCAATAAACGGAGGGATGAGAGACTAGGTGGTAAGCCACACACACCACGTTTATGATGCATCTCTGTAGCCGAGCAAATGCAGAGTGGTCTGTTTTTAAAGCCCGTTCTATAAGGCTGCATGTTTCTTACTAACACTATGGTTTAGATGTGGTCATAGCAGCACCATTTTCCTGGAAAACTGCTTAACATGCTGTCACAAACAGAGGGCAAGTTCCCTGACCCAGTGGCTCACCCTACCCCGGGAACAGGAGTGGGATCTGACCTTTGGCAGATCACTTAGGTTTGGTTTATTGTCCTGATTTGTACAGCTCCTCCGTGCCATAACCCAGGAGAAGATCTGAAAAGCCATGTCCTCTCTTCCAGCAGGCTGCATGCATTCAGGCCATGCGGCACATGGCGGACAAAAGAGCTGCTGCGCCTGCATGCATGAGCTGGAGTTGTCAGCAGTGATGGTTTTGTGGGGTTGCTCTGCCCCAAATGAAGTCACTCCTTCCTAGGACAAGTTTACTCACCTTACCGGACCTGCACGGGAAGAGTATTTATCCTGTTGTCATATAGGATATGCTCTGTAGGTAAGAGAGTGGGTCAAAACAAGAAGTATTTATCCAATGAATGTATGTAATTTGTCTGTAATTGCTTTAGGGCACTAAAATTGCCATGGCAAGGTCTTCCAGGCCTCTACCTGCCTACACTGTACCAGGAACAGTTATACTGCAAAGGAAACATCGCTGCAGCAGTTCTTGTGCGCTAGGATGGAAGGTGGCAGTTTGATTTTTACCTTTCCTGTGCCTTAATTTCCACATTTGGCCACATTACGTGGCTCCGGGTAGGATGCAGCTGTGGTGGGGTGGACAGGGAAGGGGTTGATGTCAGTTCAGCGTCTCTGTCATTGCATGACTCGGAGCATAAACTAATGAAGTAAATCTGTTTTCCTTCTCTCTCTCTTTCTTATCTGTGATTTTCCACATACAGAGGAAATGGAGAGGGGGAGGCAGTGAGAGGTTGTTATCATGCAGCGATGAGACAGGCTGTGGAGAAAAAGATGCTACTCCTTCAGTGATCCCAAACGTGCTCCCAAATCTCATAAGAGATGAATATTTCAGCTGAAAGAGTCAGCTATGAAATAATCTTTTCCCCAGACACCAGAATAGTTGTCATTATTGTACAGCATCAACAGTCCATTGAGCTGAATGGGGGCAGCCCGTGCAGAGCTAGTGTTTCAGTCTGTCCACCTGCAGCCCAGTAAATAATGGCGAGGATAGTTTACTGTTACAGAGGGATCGGAATTGCCTGGCTGAATGGTCAGAATCCAAGAAAATGTGTTTTAATTTAGCCAAATGAAAAGTAATACATCTGGGAACAAAGTGTTCAGGCAGTACCTACAGGACAGGAGACTCTGCCTTGGAAAACAGGATTATGGGGTCATTGTGGTAACTACCTCCACAATAGCTGCTGGTTCAATGTGGCTAAGGGGGCTCAGCTGACTCTGGGAACCTAGAAGCAAATAATGGGACACAGGGATGGCAGAAGCATCAGCAGAAGCATCCCTGGGTTGCAGTACCAGGTGGTGGTCTCATCGGGTGGCCACATCTTATTGAGAACATGGAAAGACACGGTGGCTGGGAAAATAAAAGCCTTTTTGTCATGTAAGGGTTAAAGTGCGCAACCCAGTCAGCTTTTCTAAGGCAAGGTTTGGTGTGTCTTTGTGACACTGGATCACTGCATTGCAGTGAAGGGATACTGAAGTTACTCTAATTCAGCTGTGACGTGAGACCTTACTTCCTAATGGTGGGTAATGCTGACCAGGCAGGAGATGGTAAAATCACCTCAGAGCATTACCTTAACAGACATGCCTGAGTCAACCATAGGAGAGAAACTCTCCAGCGTGAGTATGTAAAGTTTGACTGGGATTATCATCTCTGAATTCTCATTCCTCTCCCTTTCTGGTGTGGTGGTGGGAAAAAAAAAAAAAGAAAAAAAGAAAAAAAGAATAACCTGCATTTCCCTCAATGTGCTCATTGCTGCAGCTCTGCACTGAGACAGTGACAGCGCCCAGCCCTTCAACTTTAAGGTTTGGGGCCACAACAAGCCAGAAACTTTTCTTCTCCAGTACAAAACAGGCAGTGTGTTGTAGGGCATTGCTGGCTTTGCTTCACCTTCTTCTGAAGGACTTCAAATAGGTGGGGTAAATGCTTTGGAAGGTGTGAGCTGGTGCAGTACGTCTCTCTCCCCTTGGGACCTGCCTGTGGTCCTGCCTGTGACTGTCAC
Source organism: Chionis minor (assembly GCA_013398295.1). Taxonomy (NCBI): domain Eukaryota; kingdom Metazoa; phylum Chordata; class Aves; order Charadriiformes; family Chionidae; genus Chionis; species Chionis minor. The sequence continues at coordinate 353,894 of VZSF01010828.1, read as the reverse complement.
CTCCCTGAGGACTTGCTGAGCTGAGGGGAGGCCTGCATTGCCCTGCAGCGTGGCCTCTGAATTACCTGCCAAAATCACTTGGGCACATTGCATGAGCCAGTGCCCTGCTTTGGTCTCTCCTGGTCTTTAGCTGTGGCACGGAGCAGCTTTGCTTGCAGAGGACTGTGTTGCCTCGGTCTAGCCGAAGCCTTCGGGCTCGATCTTGGCACTGCTGACCAGCCTGTGCAGCACTGGAGCTCCTATCACTTGGTCATAACAGGCTCGTCCTGGGAGCTGGGAGGTCAAAACAGGACTGAAGAAAGCATCTAGTCAATCAAACAGCAGTTCCGAAAATGTGTTTTTCTCTGTGACTAAAGGACATGAGATCTTCAAATACACAGAGAGGGATTAAGGCCACCTAGGCAATATCCCTGGGACAGGAATTGTCCCAGGAATTCCTGGGACATCATTGCCATTAACTTTGATCTCTGTGTTGTCTCATTTACTACTTCTGGAGGGGAGGCAGCAGCTGGCTTTCCCAAACTTCCTTAATAACTGTCTTTCCCATCAAGTAGAGCAGAAAGGGATTTCATGCTATGGCAGAACTCAAGTCTTTGCACATTTCTTTGTCCCACCACAACCGCAGACTGGCCTCACCTACAGAGTTTGCGCTACAGCTTAGATTTGAACTTTTCCAGCTTTGGACCTTGGGTTTTGGATCCATGCTTTCGCAAGAGAAAGGCCAGCTGAGATAAAGGGGTCTGGCTCCCACTCCAGACCTTTCCAAACCGTGGGAGCGCTCCCCTTGCGCTGCACTGATGTGGGCCCATCTCTAAATATAACCATAACGCAATAAAATAAAAACAAAAGAAACCAAGAAATAACTGCAACCTTCCATCCAACAGTGGTTGAGTTATTACCACAGTTACATCACAGCTGAAACAGGTGCAAGGAAATAAGCCTCCCAAAAGTTTCTATTCAGGAGGGAAATGACTGAAGAAAGCAGAGGGAAAGGAGGAAGGCGAAGGTAAGGGTAGGAGCCAGGGGACAGAGCGGAAGTTGTTTCTCTTGGGATGTGTCCAACTTAGTAGCTGTCCGAACCCAGGAGATGTCTTAGATGCTCCTTCTGTTACTGTCTTTGTTTTTTCCGTTTTCAGGCTGCGTGTTAGCAGAGAGTGTGATAACGCCAGCATTGTGCTGCCCTCTGAATGCCTTATTGCCTGGGACCTCCACAGCCCGCTGAACAATGTTTAGGCCTGATGCAAGCAGACACATCCTTCCAAGCAGATTTTGTGCAATTTTCAAGAAATCCTTCAAGGACTCATCAGCTCAAATAATTCTCTCTGCCCCAAAACTATGGGGAAGGGAAGCGATTATGAAAAAGCTCATGTTCCTCCAGCAGCTGCAGTCACTTTGGGTGGGATTCATCTGACTAAACATAGATGTCTCCATCTGAGCTAGTCACGCTAGGCTCCCTTTATGGAGGAGAGTATGGGGAAATACAGGCACAGCTATGAGTCATCCCCTCCCCAGGTCAGTATCTAAAACAGGTCAGGCGAATCTTGCCCATTTCTTTTCTTTGCTTGTAAAAGGAGCTGCGATGAAGAGGCCAAGTGTAGGTCTGTAAAGTTAGATAAAGCCCATCCTTTATCTGGTGTCCACACCAAATGGTTTGATGTGGGACCGACGGGCAGGGCTGTGACGCGGGCATTGCTAGCAAATGCTGAGGGACACAGCAGAGCGGGGTAAATTGTCTCAGCCAGAGCTTTATTTCACTGTGGGATGGGAGGCAAGGAGTGCAATGCTGGAGCGGAAACGGCCTAAGAAAAAGGCCTGCAAAAGTCACCGTGGGATGTCACCCTAGTGCCGAGACTGTGTTTGTTTTGAACCAGAGCAGGTACCTCAGCTTTTCTGTTTGCAAGCTAGAGTTACTGCCTTTCCGACAGCACTGCACCTCGCTGCATTACCAGTTACTTCCCCGCTCCCAGCCCCTCTTTCCTTCCCACTTCTCTCCTTCCCAGACTTCAATGCAGTGGGCCCATCTTCACATCCCCGCGGAGCATCGGGGTGCTGCCAAGCGTTCAAACGCCCAGGCAGGTCCGGAGCAAAGGACGTTCACCATAGATGGCAGAGCTGCCAGTCTAGGGCACTTCCGAGTGCCAGGGACACTTGGGCGTCTTCAAGCGGGACATTGGCTGTCTGCACCCTATGCTGTAGCTCCTGGTGGCTCATCTCTGCCCGTGTCCTCTGCCCAGCCACCTGGCCTAGCACTGAGCTGTGTGTTGAAACAGGAGCATTTCCCATGCTACGTGTGCGTCCGGGATGTGTGGGGAAAGGAAGCGCAGCAGTTGCCAGAAGCACCAACAAAGTTACTTTACGTTATTATCTGATGAGAAAAGTAATGAAGCAAAAATGCTTTGAGCATGTCATAAGGCAGCTCCTCTGTCGAGGGATTACTGCTGAGGACTCTCAAGACCTTATGTGCACCCATGACTGTAACCCATGAGTAAGAGCATGAAGCATGCACGCAAGGTAAATAAATGGTTAGAGGGAGCTGCTCCAAGTCGAATTCCTCCCCCCATTTTTTTCTTTTCCTTTCTCACCATTGAGAGACAAACAAAAGCTCAAGTGATGTCACGGGGCAATGCATTTGGCAAGTTTCTTGCTGCTGTGTCCCAGTACACGACAAGCCCGTTTACTGACACTGTCTTTGCATTCACCAGAGGTGACACATGCAGAAATTACAGCAGAGCCCGGCAGTACAGAACAGGGTGCAGAGGAGAGACGAGGCTTTTCAGATGTCCTGCAAGTGGTCCCGCCCAGCGCCAACCTGAAGTTAATGTATGGGCCAAGCGCCAAATCTCCAGCTCCCTGCTGTAGGTCACTGACTGACAGACAGGGGCCGGTTCTGCAGGGGCTTTTAGTTTCCCTCCCACAAAAATCAGAAAAGTGAGTTAATTTGCCTAAAACCAACCAAACAAACAAACCCCATGTATGCCTATGTATGTGTTTGCACATACACATGATGTACTTCGGAAAGCCCTAGTGAGTGGAAGTCCTCAGAAGTCGATATGGGAATTTAGGACCTCTCGTGAACTTGGGACTTTGGTTCCTTGGCCTCAGCAGCACACCAATGGACAATTTTGTGCTGGGACTTTTCAGACATCCCCTTTCTCTATTTGCGAGGCAGAACTGGGGGTCTGGTGCCTTTAAACCTGCCAAAGGATTTGGTAACAAGGCAGCTTCTTGCTCTGTGCTTGGATATTTCTGGGAAAGCCGGCTGGGAGGTAAGGAGAGGTATGTTCATTAAGTGCCCTCGCTTGGAGTTAAAGGGCCAAGCACGCTCCCTCTCCTTCAAGAAGCTCACTGGGACAAACAAAATGTTTAAAAGGTGCATGATGAGAAAACAGCCTGGTAATTGCATTACCCCCAGGGTGGGGTGGCTGCCGGTCACAGGTAACAAGGTACAGCCCTGAGTGAATGCTGGTTCTTGTCCCCTCCCTCCAGCCATGGTCCCTCTCCAGAAAATAACATCTTTGCTCCTCATTCATTAACACCCCAGCTGTGGGATTTGTGTGTTGGAGCCAAGGACCTGCCCTGTGCAATCGAAACAAGCTCTCCCAGATAATCACCTCCCAAGCTGGAGGTGCAAGCACATGGGGTCAGATCCCCAAGGACTCCACGTGCCTGTGCCCCATGACTGGCTTGGTACCAGTGACTATTAATAGAATCAGGGGAAGGGATTAGGAGGGGAAAAAAATCACAGCTCTTTCCCGACAGTGCCTAGGTCTGCTCGGGTAGAAAGTCTGCCCCATGCTGCTGGCTCCCAGCGCATCATCCCAGTCATAGTACACCTTTCTTTCTATCTATCATCTATACTAGGATATGGGGTGTTTTTGGCTGCAGAGAGCTGAGAGTCAACCCCTCGCAGCTCGGCCCGCTGTGGCACCCAAGTATTGTGTTTGCCTGATGCCGAGGTGACCAGCCCGAGCAAATTTGCTTTGAGGTGCAGCCTCCTGCCCCTTGCTTTCAGTAGTTTGGCTAAGAAGCTTGAAGCTTTCCTGAAGGCGATGAGGCGCAACAGCTGAAACTGTGGATCTGCTTCCTCCTTCACTCAGAAATGTATCCAGAAATGTTTCACTATTTCAGTCCACGGAAAGAGAGAGCTGGACTGGACCCCGTGCAGCTCTGGGCTTGCAGCGCTCCGAGAGCCAAGCAGGCATGTAGGCACTCTCACTTTAAGAATTGATTTCCTAAGTGAACTGTCAACTCCCGGTGGCTAGAAAAATCTGCAAACAATTTCTAGTCACTGAACAAAGCAAATCTTTGTACTGCGCTGTAATAGTTCATTATTAAATAAAGGCTCCTTTGTTAGGCTATAAGAAATGGTGTGTACTCCGCTGCTCTTCGCAATGTGCCTCGGTGTGACTTTGCAATGCATATAAAATCGTATTTCATGTCCTGTGAAAAGATGACATAGTGGGTTATTTTAATTTCAGTAGGAAAAACGCAGGGTGAAACAAAGATCATAGCACAGCTCTGATGATTGAACTTTATTGTTGATGCATTTGATTCACGATCGTACCAGAGGACCCGGAGACTGGACTTTCTCTTATTTGCAACAGGGCAAATGAGGAACAACAAGGGGGAAATTACTAGTGAGGAGGGTGAGGGAAAACTTCAGCAGCTGCAATTCCTACAAGTTGTGTTACTTACTGGGCTGTCTTTTTGCAGTTCCAGGCTTAAATGAGTCAAAACAGGAATCAAAGGGCGTCGGTGTTTTCCCATCCAGAAGAGCAAATGTGTTTCCAGCTCCCTCCCTCCTTTCTTCTGCTGTGCACCCAGCGAGCTCCCAGTAATCTGCCAGTTTTGGCGCTACAGCTGCAGAGCCCTGTTGTTTGTGCAGCGCCGTGGTGGCACGGGCATGGCAGCCGTCAGCTCTTTACCTGTATGAGAGGGGCTGGGGGCCAGATCTAGCTTCACACATCCCTCATCCACACAGCCCAAAATTCCTCCCCTGCCCCCAGCTTTGAGGCACGGGAACCCCCTCTCCCTGCCAGCGCACGGGCCCTTAGGCTTCAACTCTGCTAAACTCAGTGTTTTTCCTTTGTATTTCATTCAAACACATTTTGTCAGGCTGTGGCCTTTTAACCAAACCCGCCAGACCGTCATGCAAGCTCTCATCCCCCGTAGCTTTTCCTCTTGCGCTGTTTTGCATCAGGTTGGCAGTGCATGAAGAGGGCTGTAGTTTTCCCGCTCCATCCTTTCCCCCCCGGCCCTGTCATCACACCATCAGGGCCATGTGAGACCCCCAGTACCGGTGCTTCCTACTCAGCTGGAGGAGGCGGCAGTGGGGGTCACGGTGGGCATCGGGCAGGCAGTTTCTCTGAGCCCTGCTCACTGTTGGCTCCTGGCTGGGCTATAAACGGGGCTTTTCCAATAAGCGTCCACCCCAGCTCAGGCTGAGGCTGCTAGCTGCTGTTGTGTGGGTGATTCATATGCCATCTAATAATAGCAGCTCCTGGCCATGCCAGCACAATAACTGACCATGGAAAACTCCACACTGCTTTGGGCTGCCGGCCCATCAGCGCTCCCAAGCCGAGCTGGTGGTTTGCCTTCGAGGGCAGCACCGCATGGCTCAGCCAGAGGCTGTGAGCACTGCTGGTCCGCCAGCCGTGAGCCCTCCATCCCAGCGGCAATGCCACCACCCGGGCTTGTTTGGGAGCAGGTGGAAAGCAGGCTGCTCCTCCTGCTGCTTTACATACAGCGGTCACTATTAATTACCTCCTCCGCTGACCAGCAGCCAGCTCAGGTAATGGCACTCAGCCGCTGACTACCACCACTAGCCCTTCCAGGGCAAAACTGTGTTTTCCTTCCATCCCCAAATGCTCTGCGGAGCATCTGCAAGAAGCTGCTATGTGGCTGCCAAATTCCTCTTGGCGGCAGAGCTGCTGCTGCCTCTGCTGCTGCGAGGCAGTGGGAGGTTTGCTGGGAATGCCTCATTCACTTGTCCGGATGCTCCCAGGGAGAAGGGGTGATGGCAGGGCAAAAATACCACTCGTGTCCCCCGGCCAGGCTTCTGCACAACCACTGCCTCCCATGTTCCCTTGGGGTTTGCCTTAGCTGGTGCTTGACCATCTAAAAGGGAAGGTGGGAAGGTGGCGGGGGAGGCTGGAGAGGTCTCACCCCCGGGAGCATGTGACTGATGCCTTGCCAGGCGATGGGTCTCCATCTTGGATGCAAACCAGAAGTGGGGCTGGGGAGGGGATGAGAAGCACATCAGTAGCCTGCGTTACAGTTAATTAAGGCTCTCACTTCGCACGGGAACAGTGGTCCTGAGCAGAGTGGGATGCCCAGGATGGGGGGAGTTGGTGGGCAGCCCGGCTCTGCAGCCAGGACGGCACCGCACAGTGAGCCGGGATTCCCACAGCGTGGCAGCACTGAACTGCTGCTGATGCAGCCGTGGGACCTCCAGCCCAAAGATGGCTCTTTCCCCGCTGCTTCAAGCGCCCGAGCATCGCTGTGGCCCAAGGGGACAACACACATCTAGGGCAGACACGCTAACTGCTGAGCCCTTGGAGGTGAGCGTCAAGTCCTGGAAGAGGATTAATTAAAAGCCAGAAAGCCAACCTGAGGAGACGAGTGTGAAACTGAGGGAGATACGGCAGCATGGCGAGCAGTACCGCAGCGTCAACCAGGCACCCGGCACAGCTCCCGGGTGGAAGGATGGAGACAAAGCGAACCCCTTCGCTCCTGCCATCGAACCCTGTGGCTGCGAGTGGGGCTGCCCACACAAAACCTCCCACCCAGGTGCCCCAGCCCTTCCCCACTGACTTTAACTTGTGGGGATGGTGGCCAGCCAGGCTGTGAGGGACATGTGCTCCTCGCTGTGCCCTCAGCTCCCCGGCTGCTTGGCGGGGTCCTGGCTTCCTGGTGGGGTCCTGCCTTCCTGGTGGGGCCCCAGCTTCCCAGCAGTCATGGGGATGAGGCCGTGTTGCCACACCGCCCACGCGACGGCTGGGGGATTTTCCTAGGAGGCAGTTCGCTCATTGTTTTGCTTTTGCTTTTTTGTTGTTCTTTCAGGAAGGTTTTCCTTTTGTTCCTGCCCTGACCTAAGCTGGAGCCAGGGTCTTCCATCCCTGGGAGCAGGGTGGCATAGGGCAGCTCCCTGCCCTGGCTGCGCTACGTGGGGAAGGACCTGCAAGCCAGGAGCTGAGGTCCAGCTGTGCCGGCACCAGCAGTGGTGAGGCAGCTGTGGTGCTCACCTCCCAAGGGTCTCAGACGTGGTCTTTGGAGCCCTCCTGTATTGCAAAAAGTATGACATGGTCCCTGGGGGGAGGAGGAAGAGCTGGCTCTGGAGACCAGCTGCCACAGCCCTGAGGATGTCATACACATGGCCTTCAAGGACGCCCCCAGTTTGAAACTGGGCTGGCCCCACCTTTGCTGAGTGCATGTGGTGTCTCTGAAATGACTAAACGCTCTCTTTGCTTTGTTTTTCTTCCTCTAAATCTGATGTTTTTGTTGCAGTGGATGAGCATTTACCAGCAAAAAGACTTTGATCAAATACTCATACTCAGCACACGTACCACAGTGGAACCAGCAAATGTAAGCAATGCCACTATCTAGGCCACACTGGGAACTGCAGTTGGGTTTTTGAGGCTCTATGTTTTTAAGTTTAGCACGAGGCCAGCCAGGCTGACTCTTTTTAAAGCGAGGAAATTTGCATGCAAAACTGATGGAAACCCAAAATTTTTCAGGACAATATTGACATAAAACTCATTACCTGCTGTGGGAGCAGGGAGAAGAGAGCCTGTCATTCTGCAGCCTGCTCACCTGAAGGAAAATACTTTGTTTAAGAACATGCACAAAGAAAGGAGGATCAGCAGTGCTCGTATTTAGCTGGATAAACCAAAGCTCCAGGGCTGTAGAATTTTTTTTGTGACGGGCAGCTCCTCCACAATGAAGAGTCCAAGCAGATTTTTGTAACTTCCTGGGCTTTCTGCAAAACAGGTCCCTTCGCACCAGCGCTTCTAAGTGGGGCTGGGCAGAGAGGGATTGCACACAAGCTGCTGAGACTACGGGAGGTGCCAGAGGCAGACCTGAGCCTGCAGCAGGCAACTCCAGCTGTGCTTCAAACAGCAGACACAAGGACTGCAACCACAGGTCCCAGTCAAAGTGGACATCTCCCATCTCAAAAGAGGCCCTGGCTTACGCGTCAGCAGAGAGGTTGCTGGGCAGAGGATTGCCTATTGCGTTTTGCTAGCCGGCGCTTCAGCCCTCTCTTTCTCTGCCGACGCTCCAGGTAAGCTGGAACCGGGCACTTTCCGGCTGTCCGTGCCAAGTGGAGCTCAGGTGTAGAGCTGATTGAAACCCAAGCTGTTTCAGGGCACGAAGTCAAGTAAGAAGTGCTATGCTGGTTCAAGACTGCACTCCACAGAGCTAAGAGCAGCATCGCTGCCTCCCTCTTTGTGTGGCTAGCCTTCATACAGCTTCAAGCATTTTCTGTAATTGGGAGAGAACGGCAGCAATCTCCAAGGGATCAGCCAAGGAGAGGAAAAAATAGCATGCAATGTTGTTGTTTTTCCCCTATGCCACATCCCAGCCTTGAGAAGAGGAGGAAAGGGCAAGGAGAGGCATCCAAGGCAGGGAAAGGACTGGAGAGGGGGCAGGTGTAGGAGCTGTGCCACCAGGTTAGCTGACACTGTGCCAGCCTGCAATGAGGCCAGGTGGTGGGCATGGGCTGGGGACACTGCACTGCAGACTTCAAAGTGACATCAATTCCTTGAGTTTAGCAATAAAAGAAACAAGCGTGGCAGGGTGCATCCCCAGTAACGGTGCCCGAAGGAGAGGACTTCCTGGCTGGGTCAGCAGCAGGAGCTTGCCTGCTCCAAGGGTGACGTGGAGCGGAGAGAGCAGCCCTGGGGGCCTGGCCACACTGCTGCTCCCCACGAGGCTGTAAAGGAGAGCTTGACATTGACTGTTGCTGGGACGTAACCAGCCCTGATCCCCACGTGTGCTGCGGCATGCCCTGCCACGTACTGCGGCCATGCAGAGCTCCGTCTTCTGCTGCCCCCGCCCCTGGCCTCACCGTGGGCACTGGGACCTCCTCCCGCTGATGCTGTGCCACCGGGTAGCAATGACCGCGAGGGGCACAGTGCAGGTGAGGAGGCTCCCACCTCAGGCAAGCAACAGCCTGAAGCGCAGCCACGTCTCTTGGGGAGCTGCTGAGGGGTGCCACTGAGCTCCACAACTCTGAGGGTTCAATGTCTGATCACTGCTTGCACACAAGGTATGAGCTGTTTTTTCTAGCGCTCTTCTACCTCTGTAACCCCCTGGTGAGAGCTCAAGTTCAGCTCCTGCAGCAGGGTGATGGGGACGAGGGTGCGGATGCGCCTGCACCATTTTTAATTTTCTCCGAAGCTCCAGCCCACAAGCAATATTCTGGCAATGCCACGCCCGTGGGTTCCCACAGCCAAACTTGAAGGAGTTTACTGACATCAACAAAGACCAGACTGGCTGGGGTCTGAAGTGGTCAGCAATGCCAGGAATTAGACATATCTGCCCTTTCCCAGCAACGGCCTTTTAGGCAGATAAAGAATTTGGCCAATAAAAACATTGCCATGACCCTTTGGCACTATGGGATACGTTGTAGGTCTTCAAAGCAAAACTGCCTCAAGGCAAGATAGGCAAATTGAGTTTTTCCTATGACTTGGGAGGCCTGGCTGCTCATGTCATGGAAACGGGAATTCTTCCAGCCACAAAGGTGCAGCGGGACCAATGCTCAGGACAGGGAAAAGCACACACGTTTCCCACGGTCATCCCTCAGGAGGTGCTGCCTGGAGTCACGACCCTTTCTCTGCCCAGCCCTATAGCTGCCTCTGCTTTGGGGTTTTCACTAGGGGTAGCTGCAAGAACTGAAGCACTCGTGTGCATCCAGGTCTGAGCAGCTCCCAGCTCCCACTCCCCATTGCAGAGCACCGGGGCTCCGAGGACAGTGAAGGATGCTCAGGTACAGCAGGAGTGGGGTTGTTCAGCTTGGCTAATTAGTGCTACTATTTCTGTCTCTGCCCTTTTCTCAGTTCGCATCCATCTGGGGATCTTTTCAGTCATTATAGAGCTTTCCACCCTCTTGTTTTTTTTCTCTCTCCTCCTCTGTCTTCCAGATTTTTGCCACTGTTTCATGTTGCTGTCCAAGTTATTTGTCTCTTCTGTCTTGCTCCGGTCGTGGGAACATTAGTAATGTTTTTCTGCAGAGCAGGGTGGCTTAGAGACTGCCTTGCAGACCTGACAGCCATCCTAGTGCTGCTGGCAAAGGCTGGAGCAGCTCAGCCAGCCCCTGGGAAATGATCCTGTTTACAGTTCATCACCATCTGATCTACCCACTGCTTCTCGCTCCTGCCTGGGCCCAACTGTGCTGCCGCCGCGCTCCGCCGTGCTGAGCCAGGCGGGAAGATGCAGTCTAGCCCACTTGCTCCCCGCTCTCCTGCTGCAGCCGCCCCGCGTGTGGCTGCAAAGGGAAGCGTGACTCACATGGGCCTCCCACCCATGAGTAACCGAGTTGGTCTATCACGTCTCCGCCAGCCGGGGCAGCTCGGAGGGAGGGCGGCTGCTTGCCTGGAGAGGCCTGAAACAGGTCACTCCGTGCCTGGGACACGGGGTGACACAGGAACCAAGATGGCAGGACATGGCAGCTACGAGCAGCCTCGCATCAGACGCAGGGCTGTGCCCCACACTGGGGGCCGGCGAGGATGTGCTCGTGCCGGCAGATGCGGGGTGCCGGGATTCCCGTGAAATGCCGACCTCGGTTCTTCCTTCTTCCCTGCGCAAACCTGCTCCTTTTTGCCTGCGAAACACACGGGGCCAGTCCAAAGCCAGCGAGGGAAGCCAGGCGGAGACGGTGGGAACACGAGGGGCGGAAGCACAAAGCGGTTGTGTGATTCTCGGGGTGGAAAGAGGCCCAGGTTATTAAATACCAGGCGATTTTAGCATGAGTTATTAATATTAGTTGTTTGTACTGGGAAGTGGTGCCTAGGGGCTCCCATTACACTAATCATGTAACAAAGCTGTGTTCCTAACACAAATAGCTTGTGTTTCAGCCTGCAGAGAACAAGTCGTCTCCTTCCCATTACCCCCTCTTTGAAAAAAGAGTATGAAGATTGCACAGTCGAGCCCACAAAAACTGGGAAAGGAAAAAAGAAATGGCACCGGGCTGTCCTTCAGTGGCATCGCTTACATCCAGCCAGCCCGGCAACGCCACCAGCACCTTGGCCCACACCACCCGCTTCCCCCACAGCTCCCTGCATCATCCCCGACCCCAACAGGTCTGGCTTCAGCAGTATTGGTGATTTTTGTGTTGCCCTTGTGTTTGGTGTTTGGGTGCAGTAACGTCACATCACCTGTTTAGGATAGCTGGGGCGGGGGGCTGCGGGGTGGGTTCTCTCCTGTCTGGCTGATCGGTGCTGAGTATCCCTGTTGGATTTTTTTCAGGTTTTGCAAATGGCAGTTCTCTCGGGTACATGCCCTTTTGAAGTAAGAAACCCATTTAATGAATTCAATTAATTTATTTACAGCCTTGGCACTAAAGCACAGACTAAAGGTCAACAGCATTCGCTAATTTTGGATGGTACAAACCACGACTGCCCTGCTATTTTTTGTTTTCCTGAGGACTTGGCAGTATTTTGAGTTTCACCACACGGAAATACACGCAGCTCTTCATCGGCCTGATCTCAAGTCAGGCTGGAGGACCAGAAATATGCCCTGCAGCCCCAGCCCCTACCTCTGCTCACCTCTGCAAGTGCTGTGGCGCTGGTGCCTGACCTCGCACCGCCTGGCAGCACCTTCATCTGCACCCTCGACCACGGTGACAAACAGAGCAGGGGTCCCCATGGCATCTCCTGCCCTCTTGACATTCATCCTGAGGTAGATCCAGCTGGTGGAGGAGCTGCAACTGAAAAACGAGCGTGCCTGCACAGGGATGGTTGAAGGTAGCGGCGTGACAGCATGGTGTGGGGAGCATGGAGAGGGGCTGGCAGTCTGGGCACGTGGGCTCCCTTATTGCGGCAGATGTGCAGTGCTCCTAACATCTGTTTAGCGCGATGCTCTGCGCGCGTGCACGTGCGCACGTCTTCTTCACTGCCTTAGCATTTAAGAGGTGGGAGTCCCTCCCTTCCCACTGCCCACAGCTGCCTGGTAAGGCTCAGAAACGCCGCGTTCACCTCCAAGCTCCTGAGGGACGTGGTCCCTTGCTGCTGACCTCCTGTCGGTGGAGGAAGCTGGGGGGAAAGCCGCTGCCACCTCCCCTTTCTCCCTCCCAAGTTGAGCTGGTGCTGGAGCACTGCCAGGCTCTGGTAGGATTCCGGCTTGCAACAGATGCAATAAGGCACTGTGGCCACCATCGAGACCCCGGTTCTGCTGCAGGGTCTCCTTCACCCCTACCAGACCACTCCCAGGCCTCTCCTGCCTCACTGGCTTCTCAGCTGTCCATGTTACTCCTCTCCCTCTCAAACCTCATGCTCTGTGCTACATGACAAAAGGTTAATAATGGCTGACGAGTGAACAAAAAAACACAAAACAAAGCAAAAGGGAAAAAAAAAAGATGAGCAAATAACAATGCAAGGTTACTTCGTTTGGCCACGGAAATGGCTCACCTATTTTGGCCAAGGAAGGACTAAGGCAGAAGCTGGGCACTGACAGCTCAACAGAGCAGTCTGGGTCCTGCCGAGGTACGAGAAATGAAAACAAAAGGTCTTGAAATGAGAACAGTTCAGTCACATTACAACCAAGCAGTGCCACAAATTCTTCTACATTATTTGCCACAATTAACTTGACGTTGCCCACGACTGCTGTACTCAACAGGAACGCTCATTAAACATGCCCAGCTTTGAAGCAGACTGCATCTAGTTCTTCTGCAGATCATGCAACAACCCACCAGAGTGGGCACCTACAGATAACCCAGCCAGAGGGGCTTCTCTTCCTCCTTCCCGTGCTTCTTCATGGGTGGCCGAGCCTCTGCAAGACACCCTCGGTGAGCGAGGCACGAAAATGCAGCCCCCATATAACAGCCCCCAAGTCCAGCGCAGCTTGGCTTTGACCTCTGAAACGACTGCTCTTGCAGCAGAGTTAACCAGGTCCATCACTCTCCTCCTTTCCAACATTTTATCTGCGTGACACCGCATTTTCATTTATTTCTCCACCCGGGCACCCCTCAGCCAGCTTTCTTTAGAGAGAGGGTAAACACCCTGTTTTGCTTCCCCGTTGGTTTTTAAAATGTGAATGAAGTGAAGCAACAGACTGGGGAGCAGAAACAGAAAAGCGAGCAACCACGAGTGGAAGCGATACAAGTGCTGATTGCAACCAGGCTCTCCAGCCGAATGAAAAAATAACTCCCTCCCCCAAGGAGATACTTTAAAAGCTGAAAGCTAAGAACTTAAGTACAAAGGCTTTTGTGTTTTTATTGACATTGTAAGAAACTTTTTTTTTTCTTTGTTACAAAAGAGCTAAGTGGTTCTGAAAGCAGAAGTACAGTTTATATGTACACAGTGCTACAGACCCTTCAGATCAACCTAAGGCTCGAGAAACATCAGATCATAACTGCAGGTTTATCAAATGAAGACCACTAAGGCCCGTAACAGCCCAACACTATTCCTACTGTACGTAAATGTATTTACACATTTTCTTTTTTTTGTTTTTTTTTTTTAAAAAAGGATTACAAGCTGTG